>JAZBHA010000128.1:0-120671 GCA_037464855.1 Iselma pallidipennis | reverse complement strand
AAAACGAAATACGACAGGAAAAGCATCAACCACAACCAACATATAAATTTTAAATCGTACAAGAATTTTATTTTTACCTGACCGCCTTTATAGCATGTTTCTGTTAGTGGATTATAGAATTAATTTATTGGATTGAAATTCTATTTTTTGAAATATGTCACGAATCCGACAAACAAAACGATGTCAAAAGTCCACTAATAATTCACTTCCATTCTACTAAAGCGGTTTCATGTTTTGATTCCAATTAATTCATTTTTTAGCTGTCTACACCCGAAAATATGGATGATATTTTTTTAATTATTATTCTTTCTAAAAATTATCATCAGGATTCGTTATTATTACAGTCTTTCAGTTCATTGCATTATTGGACCGGTGATTGTTTGACGTACATATAAAGTTCTATTGGAATTTTCAATTACATATGAATTTAATTAGCTCTATAACTGTTGAGAAACTTGACCGATTTTATCCACAATTCGACCGATTTGTGTAGCAGTTTGTGGTGGTGTCGTCGTTGTCGTTCAATACTGTCTTTCAACATGTTGAAACACCAAATGTCACCAAATGTTCCTTTTCAGTATTTGTAGGAGTGTTGAACAGGAAATTGACCGTTCTGCAATCAGGAAAGCTGCTAGACTATGTTGATGTACATTTAAAGGGTCAGAGTTCTTGGACTGGATGTGCAATTAACTCTGGCATCCAGAATTGTCCAGGGAAATAATGCTGACTATAATTTCAGAATATTATGACGATGTAATTTTCTTTCATTTGCGTGATATTTGAAATTTACAAATATATCACCTTTAAAATTTTGTTTCACCTAAATGCATTCGAAACGACGTCTAAATCTTATAGACGGTAAAATAATTTGCAATTAGAAAGTTTCATATTAGGATGTAGGTATAGTTATTCAACTTTACAGACACCTTTCTTGATTAGTTTGTCAAGTTTTGAATATAGTCTGCAAATGAAACGTCAATTAAATAGAAACACGTGCATTTCCATCATAAAGACTATACTGTAGGGTGAAATAGTTCAGGGTAAATACAGCACTAACAGCAAAAGATATCTGTTCTAGAATGCAACGCTTGTGAGAGACATTTAATAAACAGGAAATGTGACCTGTCTCATTTCTGTGTATGTCCTCAGGTTCTGATACTGATTAGTTGCAATAATAAACTACGAAACTACAAAACTTGATGATTCAACCAGTATAATACTACTTTTCTGTGTGTGTGAATATGCGCCTGATAAATGCTACGACCATACATTCATTACTAATAAATACTAATGACATTAGTTTCAGTTGACTACACCTAACTCCCGTAAACATTGCTCCATGTTGCAAATATACGGAAATACAGCTCATATGTGCAATTTAATACTATAGAAATCCTCTCACTTTGTACAACTGATAACAAGTTTACTTCCGGCCAAATGGTATTTTACATAAAACTTTTAATGAAATGCATTTATATTCATTTTAATTACTTGAAAATTTTGATTTTTGGTCAAATCAATTTCCAATAGAATTCTCCGACTTTGATTCGTGATAGTCGACCTCAATATTCGATGGTTTTATAACGGGCTTCACCATTCCAGAAAAGTTGAAATAAAATTTTAATTCTTCAATCAATGTATGTTTCCATGGTGTTTTCGTTTTAATTGATTCCTTGATTACATGTAGAATTAATTCAATAAAAACTGATAAACATGCCAACAATGTCCCAGCAATCGTCACCCAGAAAACACCACTAACATTTACCCAACCTAAAGCTGTAGCTGCTGAACTGTCCTCATCACCCTATTCCAAAAAAAAAAAATAATAAAAGATTTATGGTGATATAAAGAGAAAAAAATGAGATCTCTTACTGAACATAGACCACCGCCACGACGTTCTTCCCACCATCTCCGTTTCAAATCGGCAAGTTTTCCACTTTGTTGCAACTGTAAAATTGCTCGACTAAATATATTCCTGTACGAAGAGTCTGGAATTGATCCTGTCAATCTAAACAAGTTCGGAATATTTTAAAATAAAACATTTTTACTTTTTTTCATAGCTATTCCATAGCTTTTTTCATCCAACAAATCACCAACAGCCGTTAAATTACAACGTCTTTGTATTTCATATTCAATTGATGTTATCTCCATAAAGAAAGCATAGTTTTCTTTCTCAGCTTTGACGACACCATCATTAGGATTTCGTACAAGAACTTCATCGGTATTATCCATCATAAATTGGTAGATTTTTTGAAATTCCGGAATATGCTTTTTTTTCTTCAAAACAAAGAGTAATCGTTAAAAAAAACTTAAATCAATTGAGAAAGAAATGCATACTTCAAAGAAACCAACAGTTGATCCACCAAGTTTTGCTCCCCATTTAATTTTGTATTTATCAGCGTTTGCGACAAGCTCATAAACATTGGTGAAATGAGGTTGTGGTGTTTCTTTCGTTAAAAATGCAGTTAAGTTTGCTGTATAAGACGATACCATAATCAATGTAAAGAACCACCACACAGCTGCCACCATTCGTGTAGAGATTGCTCTGAAATTACTTTGAATTATTCATTTTTTCATTTCAAGAGTGAAAGCATTATATTGAAAGAAAAAAGAGGAAACTCAACTAGTACAGGAAAAGAATAAATTGATAATACTAACAATAAGAGAATGATGTAAACGTAGCAAATATAACAGTAACTGAGTACTTACACGGGTCCAATTTCAGAGCCCTGTTGCATTAAACTAGCAACAGTAAACCAAAAACAATTCCTCAAACTTAACTGATTTATTAGAAATTCCGGCTCTTCAACGCAGGGATAAGGGTTTGACCATTCTTCTGAACAAATTCTACCCAAAATATAAAATATTATAGAAACACTGAAAAAGGCGATTGCTAATAATTCCCAAACTTCCAAAGCAAATGGATCAGCAAACGAGAAGAAACCTGGTGGTGCTTTTGTAGCTTTATGATATAAAATACTAATGCCTAAAGTCATATAAGGTGCAGCGAAATCAACATATTCTTGACGTTCAGATGTTATTGTTAAATCAGCAATAGCTAAATCAGCTGACTGGAAATCGTTTTTGAAATAACATTAGGGCTAGTTTACATAAAATGTTAATACTCAACCCCATCAATAATTGCACCCGTCATTCCTGACCATTCGCCTGTTGTTTTATTCAAATTACCATTACTACCATCTGTTTGTACAATTAATGTGTAATTAAAGCCTTCCATTTTTGATAATTCATCTATTAGATCGATAGAATATCCTTCAAAGCGATCGTTTCCTGTTAAAGTTGTATGGGAGCTTTTGTAGTCTGCGAACGGTGGAAGCTTTATGGATTTTTTTTTTTGAAATAATAAATCATTCAATTTATAGAGAGACTCACTATTGTTATTAACACTTTAAATGATTTATTTACTAAACTTCTATTATCGACTTGAACAATTTCGTTTTCTATTCGATTAATATTTAAACCAGAAAACATATCCCATGTACCGACTTGAACAATTCCACCTTCCATTAATTCAATAACGTCCAATGTAAAATTCGATCTATGACCTGTCATATCGAAACGTACAATTCCTGAACCACCTAAATACCGCATCTGGAAATTTTCAAAATTACATTCACGGAAATACAATTTTAATATGTTTAAAATACATTATGCAGATGATTGATAACAGTTGAGCCGAAAATCCATAAACTATTTGAATTACAATCAACTTCTGGTAAAGCAAAGTTTTCTGGTAATTCTCGTATACTTTCGGCTAACATTAATACAGCATCTCGTATCAAAAGTGTTTCCAAACGCATCTTCCATGCACCTGTTTATCGTTAAATTTATTATACTCTAAGCATATAGATATATTTTATAAATTTGTCACCTGCTAAACCTAAAGGATCAGCCTCGGTTTGAAAATATTCCTGTGGGAGATTCTGTATTGGACCATTTTCTGGATTAACAAAACGAATCTGGAAAAACAGTTTTTCTACATTTTAGTGATAAATTGAATTTGGACTATATCCAAGATTATACGCCTGTAATGTTAGCATTGCTATACTGATACTGGATCAGATCCAGGGTGTGTAAATCAAGATTTGTTATGATGAATTGGTACTTTTCCGACATCAAACTGACTTGTTGGATTTGGCGCAATACCTCTTCTAATACGTCAATATTACAATCTATAACGAAATTTGTAGCGCCTGATTTGAGCATTTCCTTCAACACCAGTCTGGATTTCATTAAATTATATTATAGCAAACAATTCTATAATTCCGGATGTCCCACTGATTGAGCCCCCAGCCGTTATAAAAAAGTATAGTGAAGGTTTATAGGTATTTTTTTCAATACAGAATATTTTTTCAGTCCTCTTAAGGCGACGAGTATTGTAGGTATACTTGGGGGTAGAAATCAGTGGAACACCCGGTGTATCTACAACTCACCTATAATTTCCTGTACCAAATCTATCTAATTCTGTTGCGATTGTCTTATTTTTCTGTGTATAGTAATGTTGAATTAAATCACCGATACGTTGTAAACTTTCATTATTTTCATATAAAATAACAAAATCGTGAAAATTCCATGCATCAATTATGCCAATATAGGCTTTAATTAATGTTTCCTGATATGGATGTAAATTAACAACGGATGTAATAAGATCATCATTAGACCGTACAACTAATAATGGTATATCCTTATCATCGCAAATTGATTGTACAATTTTAAAACTATGTTCAGTTGATGGTCCTAAAATACCAACAACATTCTGTTGAATTAATGTACAAGTTGCAGTCATTGCACTAAATGGATCATCTTCAATCACGTATTGTATCAATGATTCTAATTTGTAATTGTGTTTATTTAAAATCGAATTGGCTTCATTCACTGCAAGCTTGAAAATACGTTCATTTTCTTGATCGTGTTCACTGAAAATTGCTCCTGAAATTTTACTGAAACGATTTTTTCCCCCTCAAAAAAAATTTTAACTTACCGATTTTTAGTGCGTCTTTACACCATCCATTATATGATAACAGTAATAAAATTGTTAAATGTTTAATCATTGTTAAAAACATCAAGCATACACACGTACATTTACATTACACCGTTTCGTGTTAAAAGTTTTGTGTATGTGGTCTACGATAGTCTAGTGTCATACTTGCTCTGCAACGGAAAAGGAGAGATTCTATTTTAAGCTTTCTAAACTAAATAGTATGCCTTCGTGTCACTGTATGCGGAACATTTGGAGAAAAAATATGGAGCTTAAAATAACATTTCTTAGATCTGAAGCGGATTAAAATTTAAACTTGTTTTGCCAACAACAAGTTTCCTCAAAATTGTATTCAAATACTGTTCATCATTTGCTTTAAACTTACAATTAGTATTAAAATCCATTAATTGTCTTGCATATAAATGAAGGATAATGATATTATCTTGCAGCAGAAAAATTAGAAGAAAGAGAAGTATTAAAAAAGTAACACTTTTCCTCAAAGGCCAAGCATTCAAAATAGAACCGGAAACATAAAAATAGTGACAATAATTTCCAAATATTTGACTCGAAATGTGACTATTTTATAGAAATATCATCATAAGGAACCTATAAATTCGTAACTATAGAACACCAGCGAAATTTAACATGTTTGAAGGTATTTTGCGCAAATTTTTAACTTCCCTTATAGAGATTTAGGCTGACTTTTGAAAATTAATTGAAAAACTGGGACAGCTAAGATAAGAGGAGCCACTGATTTGAAAAACAAAACACTTATATCATGTATAGCGGACATTGATTATCTTTGAAACGTACTTACTATTAATAAAAATAATTATTTAGATCTTTTATTTACAATCACTTCTAGCTAAAAGTCCACTAAATGGGAAATATAATTCCCTTTTTGCCTCGGCAAAATGTTTATTAAACTACCAACCTCGATCCTTTTTAAACAAATTACTTTACAGATTAAAATTCAGCGATGCAACTCATTCTATAAAGTCATTTAGGATTTTTTTCCCGAAACGGTCGGAGGTTAATTATCCTTCTAATCCTTGTTAAAAGTCTTGCATATTTTAACTAGTTTCTAGTTTTTTCATTAATAAATTATCATCAATCAATTTATTTAAATCATTAATATTTTGTCGAATGTCAGAATGTTCCATTATTTTCGTATAAAAAATCGTTTACGAAAAATCATCGTCGATTTCCAACAAAATGTAAGGAAATCCTTCGAATTTATTGTTGGCTATTATTCAGGAAAGAGATTCAAACACGCAAAAAATCTAGAAATCAACCATGTGTGATATTTGAGTTGATCTTTGGGCTTCTGTTGGAAGCATTGCTTGATTGTTGTTTTGATCGAGTCGATTATAATCGGTACGTGAGTGCAAGTTTTTATAAGAAGAAAAGGGTAGCTTTAATGGGGCGGCAATAACTAAATTCTTCATACATATAGGTATAGAGAATGAGAGTTTTTGAATGTTTATTTTACTTGTCCTAGTCCTTTTTTAGTGTACCAGTCAAATAATATTAAGCGAAACGATGGTAATTATTGTAATTACCTGCCACCACAAAACATAACTGTGCATGTTAATGACCGCGAATTTGCATATGTATAAAGTTTGTGGTATTATAAAAGATATATAACAACACAAAGGCGAAAGTATTATATATGGACGTGTAACGTTAGCTATAAACTCTGTTGAAACGTATGTCAACTGTAATAGTATGCAGGTATAAACACCTGATATTTCTAGACAAAATGCAGCAAAAACTGGCTGGAATTCTGTTCATGGAATTAAGTAAATTTTGGTTGATAATAACGAATCAGGGTTTTCGTTCTCTACAGTATTACAATCTAAGACAATAGAGATGTGTAGGTAACAATTATCTACTCTTAATTGTAAACATGTCAGTTGAAATAATTGTACCGTGAAATGGAGCTAACAGGAATAATGTTGAAGTAGGAAAGGCGGAGAAACGGGGTGAAGGATTATTAGAGGAATAATAGGAACTAGTCCTGAAATCATCCTGTAAAATAGAACAAGGATACAGGATATATACAAGACAATAATGTATAATCTAGGAATTCTATAAGAATCACTAACTACTTCTGTAAATTACGCTATTATTGTCAAAAAAATAAGAAAACAACTGTTATATTTATAATAAATTGCTATAACGTTTCAAACAAAATGTAGGCAGGTACAGCTTGTCACACTTTTACCGTTGATAATTGAACGCATGATCCGGCGAATAGTATCCATCATTTTGGTAATCTTGGTAGTTTTGTTGATTATAACTCCTTTGAGATCGTTGAGTAGATGTAGTGAATGGATTAGGAATATTAGGGTGCATTATATGAAACTCAGGATTATGTTGGAAACCTTGAGTTTTTGTAGGATAATACTGATGTTGTTGTTGATGAGAATAATGAGGGTAAGGAGGACGTGGTAGTGGTTTCTTTATTGGTGGTCGATTCACATTCGTATTTCCAAATCTATCGGCTAGATTCGTTGATCCTAACCATTTCTGTTTAATATGATCAACACCTTTCTCAGCAATCATAACACAAGTGGCGTGTGTATTTCCAGACACGAGACTTGGCATAATTGAAGCATCCATAACTCGTAGACCATCAATACCATAGACTTGTAATTTATTATCAACTACAGCCAATGGGTCAGTTGAAGGTCCCATTTTACAAGAACCAGCTTGATGATTCTCTGGACCTGTATAATAACGTGCAGCACATTGCCAAAAGTCATCTGAATCATATCTAAAATTATTGGAAATGAGAGATTTCTAGAATGATAAGTGATAGTATATTATAACAGCTTACGTATGTTTTTCAGCACAGTCTCCATAATCATCCCTCTCAAGTTGTAGGTCGTATTTATTTTTAAGCACTGTAGTATTTGCCAACCGTTGCGTAACCCTTATACCTTCAACAAGAGTAGCTATATCTTCCGGTTCTTTCAAGTAATTAGCATACATAGCAGGGGGATCTAGAGGGTTATTTGATTTGAGTCCTATATATCCACGACTTTTCGGATGTAAAACCACTGGTGATATTGTCAACTGTCTTGGTGCATCTGGTTGTTCGGGATCATGAAATTCTCCTATTGTGCCAGATTTAGCACAGCTTGCTAAATAACCACCAAAGAATACTTGTAAATCTGGATGTGTTCCAGACGGATCTGCATATTTTGAATTTATTCTTGCAGTAACCTGTGACATTCCTGTAGATGTCATCGGGCCTTGTCTAGAAATTATCAATAATCATTTTAACTTGTATTATTTATAAGTATAGAGCTTACTTATTGATTAAGTAATCCAAAACTGCAGCCCAATCTAAATCATTAACAGCTTTGAGTTTTTTCATTAGGAAAGTCAGGTAGAATGTAACATGGTTGTGTAAGTTCTTGCCAACACCTGGCAGTTCGTGGACTTGTTGAATATTGACTTTATCCAACTCCTCTTTTGGTCCTATACCGGATAATAAAAGTATTTGGGGTGAGTTGACAGCACCAGCGGAAAGAACAACTTCCCGTTTCACTCCAACTCTCTGCAATTTGTTATTGTAAAGAAATTCCACAGCTGAAACTGTTTTTCGATTGCCACTTTTGTTGATAATAATTTTTGTAACTGTTGAATTCAACATGATATGAAGGTTGGGACGGTCTCGGGCCGGACGTAGAAATGCCCGAGCGCTACTTAAGCGGACACCATTCCTAGAATATTAAAAAAACGATCATTATTTTTATTCTTTGATAACCATAACGAACAGGTGATTCAATAAAATTTTTATAGGCTTCAGAAAGAGTCAATTTAATTTCGTTGCCTTTGATACGTATTATCAAATTCTGGTTTCGAAGGTTCAAGAAATTCTATAAATAAAAGTTTTGTCACTAGAATTTTTTGTAGAAATGTCCAAATATTATAGTACTACTTTTAAAAATTACGACATAGAGGGCAGAAGTTCAATGGATTGTAGTTATCTTTACGCTCATGTGCCATTCATAAATCATTATCACGCTTATCAAGGGTAAAATTTTTTCTGGCTTATAATTTTATAGGCAAAGGTAGAAATTATTACAAGGCTGCCACTATTACACTTATTTTATCATAATTACCACGACAATTATTTGTATTATTTACCTGCTATTAGTTTGAGCTATTGCAAATCCAGAATACTGTTCTCCATTCAAATCATCACTGACAGGATATCCTAATTCTTTAGCAGCTTTAAGAACATCGTAAGCTAGAGGTGGTTGATGAGGAAATCTTTCTGTATTTAACGGTCCACCAGTGGAATGATATTTTGGACTAACCAATGTATTAATTTCACGATTATTTTCAGATTTTAAGAAATATGGTAAAAGTTCGTTATAAGTCCATCCTTCATTACCGTTTGCCGCCCAGTTATCATAATCTTTCGGATGTCCTCTCATATACATCATACCATTAATAACACTACATCCACCAAGTACTTTACCACGAGGCCAACCACATCTCTTCTCCGGGAAACCAAGACAGGCACATGTTTCTGGTTCAGTTTTATAATTCCAATCCATATGTGGATTACCATGATAACTAATAACCATTGCCGGTATTTGAGAACCGGGTGGTTCATCACCACCAGCTTCAATTAATAGTACCTTCCAACTAGGAACTTCTGATAGTCGAGCAGCAGCAACAGCCCCAGCACTGCCACCACCAATCACAACAAAATCATATTCAGAATCCGGTTGAGTTTTCGGACGAACTCTTTGGCAAACTTCCGATATATCACATTGATTCCTGACAAATGTATCAAGAATATTCATAAATAATATAAATGTACCACCATAACAAGTATTTGCCAATGATGGACCAATATATGGAGCTGTACAACCACAATGCATGTTGTACCAAGTGTCGTCTCAACACACACACTGAACAAAAAACTGGTTCTCGGTTTCGTTAAATAGGACAAGTCCCCAGTATACATGTATCACTGTGTATCTATATGTTTAAATTTTTACGAGTTTTCTTTATCTTCTCATTAATTGATTGCGTCATCGGGCTATTCCGCTTATAAGTTGATCCGTCTCTATAGATTCTCCATCTGGATGCGCACGACTTGTTTTAATTTGAACTATTGTTGATTTATTGTATTTCTTTATAAATATGTAGTCCTAAATTTCTAGTAAAACAACAATTAACATGTGTCCCTAACATTTTTGGTAGATAATCTAAAAGGTCCTGAAATGTTCTATATCTTTAATACAATAATTATCTTGAATTTTTATGAGGATAACAGCCTAAAACGGTACAAAAATATCAACGAATTCCAGCAAACTAACGTTAACCTACAATCAAACCTGACCTTCTAGTCACTAATTTTTGTATAATCAGAAATTGTTAAAATACGCTGTTTCCCCAGTTTCTTACATTGTTGTGGTTTTACGAGCATTGAATACTATTTATTATTTTCTCGTTGTGTTTTTTTTGGGTTTTGGAAAAACCGACATATGTATCTTCATTACATATTTTGAATTTTAAATAGTCAATTACTTCCTAGAATACTAAATTGTAAGTCATGTTTCTTGAGAAATCCCAAAATCTTTCAGCAAAAACCTGCTATAGTTGTTTGTAAACACCATGACGATAAAATTTTTCGATTTCAACTCAATAGTGTAAGCAGAAGGTCAAGAATGATTTCTTTCTTTCTAATGTCATTTTAATTGAAAAATGATGCAGAAATTCCAGTATAGGAAATTTCAATATTTATGATAATCAACATTGTCTATGTGGAAGGTGATTGAACTTTCTATAACGTTATACATATTTAATAATAACAACAAAAAGGATAAAAAATTGAGTCATATTTTTCGATTTTGATTAATTGTTATCAATAGAAATTTTGGTCGCTGTTATTAATCTACTTTAATAGAATTATTATAAATTTGAACAAACCAGCTGATCAAATACTAACAAGTATACTTTTATGAATTTGTATCACCAGTGGTAAGTCGAAATTAACGGACCAAACGAATATTACGCTTTGTAAATACTTTGTATCTGATATTGATTGATTATTTTTCTTCGGCGAATATGTCAAGTCGATAATTAATTGGTATCAGCATTTCTTTAAGTAAAAACGAAAGATTTGTGAAATTGGTTAGTTACTAACAGATTTGACTTTAAAATATATCGTCTGTACTTGAAAAGTCAAAACGACCATGTCGTTCAAAACATATAATTACCTATTTGACTTGATGAGATAGCAAAAATCTTATATTCTGAATTATGAGTAACGCCGAAAAAAATATGTTTTTTTTTTTTAATTTGATGAAACATTGGAAATTTTGCAATATATCATAAATGATATCTACTTGTTTCAAAAAGTTTGTTTTTTTAACAAACTTGTTATT
The DNA here is from genome assembly GCA_037464855.1 of Iselma pallidipennis. Taxonomy (NCBI): domain Eukaryota; kingdom Metazoa; phylum Arthropoda; class Insecta; order Coleoptera; family Meloidae; genus Iselma; species Iselma pallidipennis. Next base: position 109,253 of record JAZBHA010000128.1, on the reverse strand, counting down.
TTTACCTTTGTTTTTTTTTTAAATGAGAAGAAATTCAAGTGACGTCCATCCTTTACTGATTTTATCTATATTGTACCCATTGTTTTAAGTCAAAGAGTGTTCTCTTCAATCAAGGACAACAGCTTATTTTTTAAGGATCTACATTTGTATCAAATATTCTATTTTAATTTTTTTTAAACTGACAACACGTGCATCAATTTAAACAACTCCAATTCTTATTATTTGAAGTGTTATTTCCTTTGTTCAGGATTCTGTTTTTCAGAAAAAAAATAGGAAAAACAAGTGAAACGACACGTGGACCAATTTAAACAGCCCCAATTTCTATGCTAGCAAAAAATATTTCCTTTATTCATAAATGTTGCTGTTTAATGGAACCAGGACGAGGATTTATTACTTCGTCTTGTAGTAAATGGAAATTTTACATTATACTTCTAATTAGACTTAATAGAAGTGTTTAAGAGGGTAAAGGACACTACAGGAACTCTGCTATACTAATGTTGCTTGCCATCCAAGCACGCCACCAATCGGACATCTATCTTGTTTCGGTGATGTTACTGTTTTCCATTAATTTTTATTCAGATTCATAAAATTGGTAATTTATGTTATACAGAGAAGAAGTTTCCGAACTCTAACCTTGAGCAACTTTTTTTTGCATTTTTACTGCAAAATGTTAATAGACAAGCCTTGAACTTGAACTCAGTATTTATGTAAATAATAATTGTCCTTGATAGTGAAAGTATGATTTATTCACTTCAAAGTGTTTGACATGCAATAATCAACTGTAATGCATCTTGTGAAATTTTGTTGTTAATCCATTAGACCAACACAGTTTGTTGAACCTTTCTAAAAATTATGCAGAAGGATTTAAAAACAAAATATTTAAACACTTCCTTTCCAGGTATGTGCAAATATGTATATAGATGAAAGATTACAGCATTTTTTCCACATTATGTTGAAAACGCATTGTTTCGTACTTAAAATTAGTCAAATATTTTTGCATCCAGGTGCCATTAAGCGAAGTATTTTGATACTCCTAACATTTTTGCTAGCCAATTTCGTATTACCATTGTTGTAAAAATAATTGTTATTTATATTTTTATATATTATTTACTTATAGTAATTAAAATTAAATAACATCAAAACCATGATTCATCAACTTGATGGAACGAATTAAATTTAAATCAGTCAACAAATAGCCTTCTATTTTATATATATGTTGTACTCAATTGCTGAATTCGGCCAATGGGCGAAATTTTTACCCACAACGCGTTATATGTAAATGAATAAGGTCCTTGTCAGGTCCGAGCGGAGCGTAGCGGAGCGAGGGTAGGTCTGTGGAGGTCTGTAGAAACCATTCGTATACATATCATCCTCCCCTCGCTCCGCTCCGACCAGACAAAGACCTTATTAATTTACCTAAAACGCGTTGTGGGTAGAACCTTCGCCCATTGGCCGAATTCGGCAATTGAGTACAACATATATATAGGTGTATGGTGGTATGTTAAAATAAATACAATTATAATAATTAACTAAACAAAACCTAGTTTTAATAGAGATATCCTTGGTGTTATCACAATTTTACTAGTTTTGTAAAATTAATATGGATATCGTTATGTTTCATTGTATATTATAGCAATATACATAGAATGACACATCCCTCGTCGCAATTTTATGACGGTCCCTTGTATTTTCACATTAACCCACTGGAGGATCTGTGTATAAATTTACATGGATATTTTCATATATGACGATCGAAAATAAGCAACATCTTTCATAGTGTTTATTCTCGCTTGACTGTTGTATCATCATCATACGGATGGTAATAAATTCAATTGCACATTTGCAAAATATAAACAATGTGTAGATTTTCTTTTGTATTATTCAAATGGATATCAATTGCATGTTTAATCTCAAATTGTATAATTTTATTCGCTAATAAATAAAAGACACAACATTTTACATTGTCCCTGACTTTTAACACACGATTGATATTTTGGTCATAGATTAATATAAAGAATTATATAGAAAAAATTAGTTCATTTAAAAATAAAATTTCTGTTGGGTGTTTTTATTAATATAATTAAACATTTCCAGCTCTATGTAGAGCAGTACCATTGCTATTGTCTATCTACATAGGTGTATTCAGTTCAACAGCTCGCCCATGATTCCAATATTGAATATTTGCTTGTATCATGTTGCCGAATTGGTCCTGAAACTTCAGGGCTTTGTTTTATATTGTAGGGGTGGAAACAAATTTAGATTGGTTCTTTCAAAAGAATATAGTTTAGCAATATTTCGCTTCACAAAGTCAATTCCAAAGTTACAAAACAAATTACATCTGTGATACACTTTGACAGTTTCTCTGATCTGAATTATGTACATATACTTATATGTATAGGTATATAACTATAGACTGATTGTAAAGTCTATATTTAGATATCTATAGATATTTATACATACATACATACCATATAGGTGGGTATATTTGATTGAAATTGGTCCAGTTTCCATGAATCAATTTAAAACGGTATGGTAGGTGAATATAGATACACAGTCATGTAGGATTCTACCAAATCGTTAAACATTTGTACGCCCAAATACATTTGTGCATAATCAATAGATAGGACAAGTCCAGGACATTAGTAGATTCAAACGTAACGTTATTTGATCAGATTGAATCGGAAGCTTGTAATTTTCAAATTGAACTTTATGACAAATCAACCGAATCCTCTATACATCCGAGCTTTGAATTAATTAGTATTTTATTAGTACAAGTAATTGGAGGCGCTTTTCTTTAATAGAAAATGTACAAAATAATATATTTATTGAATAACAAGAAAGTATTTCAGGCAGGGCTACCGACAGAGTCTTCTCGTCTTTATAAAATAATGTTACTTCACCAGGATAACTTTTCACGTTTGATAATGTTAAGCTAAAGCCAAGAATCAGCGTACTATCAGACCACTAAATTTTTACCGTCTATTCTAATAGAAATTAAAATTTTCTCAATATAAATTTCAGTAGAAAGTAGAAGGAGAGGTTAATGAGTTGTTGGAGAATTGTTTGTAATAAAATCTTAACAGAAGACTTTTTTATAATTCAATTTTCTGGAATCTATCTGTGTAAGTAGTACATTAATGCCTGTAATTCTACTTATAATTGTAGCTTTTCGTCGTTTCAATTTCAGACTCCTTTAGTGTAGATAATTTGAAGAAAATTCGCTGACGTACACTAGGAGGTCTGTGTGTTCACCCAGACACATAAATCCTATTCTAGTTGAATTGCACGAAACTAATTGCCCATAACAACATCAAGAATGTTTAAAAAATAATAAAAGCCAAATGATAGTTTTGTTTAATGGCCGTTATAATTACAATTCTTAATTAAAATGAAACTGCTACCCGACGTAAAGTACTTAAACTGTATGCATAATGTTCATGATGATCGTATTTTAAAAGTTTTGCATTCAACAGAATTTCCATTGCCATCAATTTTATCAAAATACCAATTATAACACTAACAAAAAAAAGTCTATTTTCAACTATTTTGACGTTTTTTTTTTTAATATTTGCGAATGTAAATCATTAAAGAGTCTGTCTCATTGCTTTTTGACGAATGCTAAACAGACTCCTAATTCTACATTAGTTTTAAATGGTAATACAGGCAAAGTGGTGCGAATATATTACTTTACTGTCATAACTACAGCATGTCGCAGTATTTCAGCCTACGTGCGGAACCATTGAAATTGTATATGAAGCTTTTATGTAAGCGCTATCAGGGGAATGAGTGAAGGCAAGAGGAATAACTGAGGCAGACGACCAAAACTGTACAGGGGAAAATTTTGGAAGATATAATTGCACTTATACTTATTCGTTGCCTGTATGAAAAGATATGAAAACGTGTTTAACATACAAAATTAATTCTACTAACCTCATTATTTTACTTATTTCTTGACTTGAAAGATTAAAATATCGAGCATTGACTAATTGGAAACTTGGTTTGATTATTCTCCATTCAACAAATCTAAATGTCTGTTGGGTTTTGTTCTTCCTCTACCTTCATTATTGTCTGTTTAAATTCAGTTTTAATTATATGCGGAAATCTTGTTGATGTAAACTCGAATGGTGTGTAGGTTTTGAGTATGTGCTTTGGAACAGTCATGATCATGTCTTTCAAGCTCACATTACAGCAATCACTCGAATTCCACTACATACTTATTTGAGTGTTTTGTTATTTCCATGCTGATTCCTGCTCAATAATTAAAATCAGACTTCGAAGTTACACAAAGAGTAACATTAACAATAAATACTGTTGCTATCGTCAGGAGTAATGAGTTGGAAAAAATTCCCAATCATTATCATCGAAAATTGCCAATTTTCTGTACAATTTCCTTGTTACGTCTGTAACAATTAAGGCAAATTCGTTGTTGTATCGTTTTGTTGAAAAGAAAACTTGAGTGATCGTCGTTAGTAAGAAGGTACACAACAATGACGAGTATTAAGCAAAAAGGGGCGAAGTTGATGATGAAGGAACGTCAAAGGAAAAGGGGGGTGGTGTTTAAGTTGGCATCATAAAAGAGGGCGCCTTACACACAAAACATCCTTGTGACTTACACTGCCTACATGAAAATATATGAAAGTTTGAAGCCTATTGCTTGGTTCTTCTCTCCTTTTTTTTTCTCTTCTTTTTTTATGTTGTATTCCCTGTTATGTACGTGTTAGAAAGTTACTTGTTTGATAACGAACAGTGATGTTCGTTCATGTGTGCACTTGTACTTTTATTACTTCCTCCTCCTAGGAATCATGGAAACATTTTCAATTAAGATTGTTGAGGAGAATAAATAAGGGGACTGGGTTGGCAAACGTCCTCCACATTTTCATATTGCTCGTTGAAGACGATCTTGAAAATGTCGATTACAATAAAGTAGGACGAAAACTTTAAAATACTCGCTTTTTATTAATATTGTATGTATGGTGGAATAGTTATTGAAACTTTCAATAGTGGCATCGTAAAACTAGAGAGCTTCGTTTACCTCCGAAAATACAGTTTTATCTACTATTCCCATGACGCAGATGTTTCAATATAAAGCCAACAATGAGATTAATAAGTGCTTTTTAGGATGGATAATGCAAAAAACGATGATATTTAAACTATTTAAGGCGTACAAATACAAAATACAAGAAAAGAAGTTCAGGTTAGATACCGAAATATACCTCCTCGAACGGTTAGCCTCCAGTTTCAGGAGATATCGAAAGCTAGCTTTGATTTAAATAACACCCAGGGGCGGTTCTATAGTGAAGCTTATGAAGCTCAAACTTCGGGGTCCCCGGCACCTAGTTATAATAAAGAAGAATTTAGAATTTAAAGAGATTGATAGAATGATGGTTAAAAAACGAGTTGATTAAGTTATAGGACCCTATGAAGCTTAGGCTTGGTAATACAATCGGTCTTTCTTTTGGTGTACATCATTGAGGGGCCCCTTAAAAACATAAGCTTCAATGCCCCTCAAAAAGCATAAGTTTCAGGGCCCACAAATGGTTAGATCCGCCACTGATAACACCATAAAAAATTTAACAGAAAATTAGCAGAACTATCATAATTGCATTTCCAATAAGCTTTTCAAATGTCTTTATTAAAAAAGTTTCAGGCATTTAAGCTTTATTAAAATGAATTTTATTAAAATTTCTTCAACATTTGATTATCCAAACCGCAAATGATGATGAAAATTTCAATTAATCAAAAATAAAAAGGCAAGCTTAATCTTGAATGTTATCTATTCACAGACAAGACCACTATCGTTCCCATTTCGTAGCTTTGTTCGTTTCTAGCGACCCCAAAACGTATTCTATTGAAAACGGCTTTCTGGTTTCAAATACCGTGTGCTAGCTGAACAGAACTTCATCGCGAAATCAACATTTTTCATTTACCCCGAATAGAATCTAAAGCTATAGACTCGATGCTGGGAGCGTAATGTTAATCCGGATTTGATTATAGGTGTGGAACGGTTAACTATTAGACGCTTTAATAAATCAATTCAATAATTCACGCAGTTCTCATGTTCTTGTTGGGGTGTGGAAAGTGATTTTCCGAAAGTCTCTACATACACGAGAAGCAAATAGTTATCCTAGAGTGTATTTTATGAAATTCCACTAAAGTTCAAATGTACGAATTAACTATCACAACTTTGAATTAATAACTATATTTAAGAAATCAAAATCATATTAAAATAAATTTAGTCAAGCCTAGATGGTATGTAAGTGAATTTTAGACATTTACGTTAATTTCCCATGAGAAGCGACCAGTACAGAAGTAAATCCAAAAACCGGATCAACTAGCAAAAGAGGAAATGAAAATCCATAACTTGCAACCTGTCTGATTTTAACTGGGGACCATCTTTGTGTAATTCAAGCTCATCTCTCATTCTTTCTCTTTCCCTAGTTTCACTCTAATTGCCAACGTTCACCACCTCCCACACTTCCTACTTTAGACACTAATGTCGAAAAATCTAGACACAAGAGGATGAAAGTGGTGGTATAGTAGAGGAACAGCCAGCAAATAAATAGGGGGAAGTTTTCCAGGAAACATACAAGATGAAAGGTGGTTTTATTTAACGAGTTCACATTTTGAATAGAACATATTTTCAACCCCGCGATGAGTAGGTACTGGTACAATTAAATTTCAAAGAGTTTACATATAAATATGAAGTACTACGTTATGTTTCCATTATTTTTTCTTTAACAAACATTTACTTGATAATATTCAAATGTTGTGTTATAAATAAAAACAGAAGACTTGAAAGGAATGGAAGATAAGTTGTTTGCATAAAATTCCAAAATTACCAATGCATTTCCAAAGCATATTCTGTAATAACAAAACGAAATAACAAATGTTGAATAATTCAGTGTAAGAAACATATCAACTACTGTTTGGTAAAGAGCTTATAAACAGGGAGAATATGTTGAGAGAAAGGAAAAATGCAGGAGTAGCAGTACCGTATGGTAGGGACTTCATAAAAGGAAGAATAGTAAAGACCATAATCTTTTCACATTGCCAAGGGACTTTTGGGGTATTTTGCTCCTTATATTTTATTCGTTTTCGTCTATATCCAACCGTAGATCTATATACAATATACTTAGCCTATTGATATGTAGCACAAAATTTAAGCCAAACCCTTTCTTATTGTTTTGCTCTGGCCCTTCAGATTATTAAAAGAATTAGAGGACTCACAACAATCAGGAGTACTTTAGAAGGACTTATATTTTTATCACAATCTGTATTTCTATATGCAAACAATCTTGCTCGTTGTAATAGTTAGTTCGTATATTACGACAATGAACATGGAAGAGCAATAATGACAAATGATAAATTCAATATAAATACCAAGTGAATATTACGAAAAACATTGGAAAATCGAGAACAAGTAATGACTGGATCAAAGAGTATAAAATGAATGAAGAATTAAGGAAAATTCTTTGTTTAAAGGGAAGTGTTAGCTAGAGTTTTTCAAGATTTCGAATTTTCTCTTCAAGTTTTGCATTCCTTTTTTTTGTGAAAATATTTTCTGTTCCATTGTAATCAACTTTTTATTAATTCCTGCATTAATTTTATCCTGCTATTTTAATGACAATAGCAGTCGCACAAATGCAAATCACTGTCATATTGAGACCTTTAACAGGAACAAATTCATGTGCAAGTGTTAAAATGGAATCAACTATACCACCACATACCATGTAACCAATTTACAAACATCGGAAACCAATCGCCAAAAACCGACATGTACATCATGTTGCATAATTGCTAATTTCAACCCTTACGAGCTGCCGTACGAATTCGCCTGATTGACCACATATCACAACGGGATCGGAGAAAGAGAGGAAACAATAGCAGAGACAAACTATTTTACATGTTATTCGTATTCACCATTTAATCTTTATCAATTAGGCATGCAATCAATAAACAAGAGTACCATCAACAATTATTATTAATGGGGAATAAATTACAAATTTCTCCGATCAAGAAGCAGTGGTTTGTTGAAGAGAATCTTGGACGAGGGGAGGACTCCAATCAAACTGTTGGAAATCAATCGATAAAATCAACAAACGACTGCCAGAAAACAGTAGCACCCTAACAGAATAGCATGAGATAGGTGACGAAGTGTAGTAGTGGCGGCCAACTTTCGCTAACTCTTCATAAACAAACAAAAAGCTGACTAGAGTAATCTCTGATAATCGATTTGTAATTAGCATTCAGTTGAAGTGTAATATTGGCCCCTATGGGCTACTAATCGGGATTTGCAAGGGCGGTGCAATGGTTCTAATAGCAACATTCACCACCTGATAATGATACCAATGCCTAAAATTAGAATCACATTTTCTCACCAATATTTAATTTAATTTATACGTTGCTATAGTTTCATTTTTTTGTTGTTAGTTCGTTTTTGCGAAAACAAGTTGAAAAATTTTCAGGGATTAATGGCGGATGTTCTGGCTGGATTTAGCGATTTAACGCTTACTTTATTGGTAGAACGCGAGAAATCGAACGATAGAGAGTATTTTTCAAGTGGCATCAATTATTTGCTTTTTGTGCTTTTCGACGGAGGCAGAAAAAAAAACAGCGAGTCTAAAAGCTAAATTTCCATAACAACACGTCCGCACCATTTTTACTCGAAGTGTATTTATTCTGTTTTGCTTAAATTTTCATTTCACAATAATAATTTAGAATATTTCCAACTTTCCATCGATATATACCTATATGTAGGTATATAACATTTAAATCTTCTTAGGAAACCGAAACTATCTTCCGAATATTCGGGATTGAGGTTTAACCTCCAAACAATTCCTGTAGAATTTCAATAGAGATCGGACCGAATATAAAACAGTCACACCACCCTTCTATGTATAGGTATATGCGTATATACATACACACACATCTAAGAAAATATCTATCAAGGGATGGTATGGTTTTTTTTTGTACGTTGTAAAAATACGCAATTCTGCGGTATAGCCGTACGACTTCCAGGTCCAGTTTATGTTATCTGGGAACGCCTTTTGCAGCAGCAACCCCCACCGACACTTCATGACTTTAGTTTATGGGACATCACAGGCGCCCCCAGCTCTTTTATAGCTTTTCTATTTTGTTTGCTTGATATTTCGATGGAAACTTAACAATGGATCGTTTTAGTACAGCCCTTGGAGGCGGATCGTATATACATGGAGGACTATAAAGAGATTTCAAAAAATAAAAGTATATTTCTTGAACTCCCAATTTCGGATTTAATGCAAATCTTTAGAATTTTTCAAAATATTTTGTTGTGTAAATTACAAGTAGTGAAACTGAAAAACTAGAAGAAAATAAAAACTAGGACATTATTCCAATTTCTTTTTGTTTTTTGACTCATTGTTGGTTTTTTCTGTTTTGAGATCTTGCGTCAGTGGAGTATTTCAGTGTAAATTATTAATTGGACCTATGTGGTAGAAATATGCATTTGTGTATAGACAGAGACCGAACAAAAGTTCTCTACTTCGGGTCTAGATTAATTCTAGGACATTTTAATATCTCCATACACGTACTAGAGCTGTTTTCATTAATTACAAGTGCGGTGTAAATGTGCACGCAGCAATCTGTAGATTGGATGATGTTCCTGTTCTCTGTCGTACCGTGATCCTGTCGACTTTATTCTGACCTGTTTTTTTTTCTATGCTATTCAAAGCATCTCCAATTGAATGTATACAAGTTTTTCTCCGCTAATAATAAATTGTTTAAATAATTCCTTTACAGTAGTGATGTATGTGGATCCTGTTAGTTGAATAAATGTGGCTGAATCAAACTATGCAGCGTTTGCTATATTATGGTATTATTGTTTGGGCGAGTACAAAAAAAGGGTTGAAAATAGTAGTGTTTGTTTTTAAATACATTGGAAAGCAATGCACCAGGGACTGTTGGGTTTTGCACTTCTGCCTCATTTCCAATTCATGCAATTCTGTACATAGCTTACAAACACAACTATGTATGTATACATATACAATCGTGTAAAATACACACATGTTGCTATCTGGACATTGCAATGAATTTTGCAACATTCATATACCGGATGAGTAAATTGTAATTGAAGTAATCTATAATACGACTATCTACACACGATTTGTCCTACATAGAAATTTACTAGAATCTATTTGTTGCTAAAGTGTCTGGTTTCATTCATACCAGGAAAACTTTGAGCTTTAAAAAGCTGCTCTACTTTTTGACTATTCAGTGTTGTCTAGGATTGCCAATCAAGGCATAAATTGAACGTCAACTTACTCTTTATTTTCATTATTATTATTGCTGGTACTGTTTTCTTTTCGCATAGTTCTCCCAGAATTTCTATTATTCTGTATGATATATGATCAAATACTAACAACGGAAATACTAACGAACCTATATGGAAATTTGTAAATGGGACATTGTCCCAATCCCAATAGTATATGTTTGTTATTGTTGCTATATACGAGTACTATGTAGAAATGGTGTTGTACGAGTGCTTGGTTTGGTGCATTTCGCATATATCACACGTAACGGATACGTTGTTTTAATTAAGAGGACCACCACTCGATTCGAGTGTATCTATAAATATTCATCAGAAGTCTCTTTGGGCCAGTTCTAATTGCCTTTTTTATTTCGACAATAGGATGACCATCAATCATTTTGGAGTTTTGTTGATAGAAAAGTCGTACGAATGAACAGAAAAAAACAAGCACAAAAAATACAACAACGCTTACAGATGAATCCGATTTTAATATAATATAGCAGTAATATATTTTTTTTTTTTTGATAGGTTGATGATTCTGTATTTATTGACAAATACATAACAAGATAGAAAAAAGACAAAATTAAATTAAAACAATGGAAATTTCAGTACTAACATTAGTAGAAACGGAAAAAGCTACATGTAACCTGTAATAAAAGCACATATTTTCAAAACATGTTTAACCAGGCTGAAATTTACAATTTTGTGATGTATTTTCATTACAGTCCCTTAAACGAAGCGTCAACTGATTTATTCTACAAATATATAAACAATAACTTTTTTTTAATTTTTCCCAATTACGAACTTTTTAGTAAGTTGACTATTTTAGGCATAAATTGATTTTTACGCAGTATCGTACATATATAAAGTCGACTTTACGTAACGATAATAGAACGCAATACATTTCAACAAGATAACATCGTTTTTTTCTAAATCAATTAAACAAAGATCGTGATTTCAGTCATTTTTTTCTCGAATTGACCTCTGTAATTATGTACAAGATGTATTTCAAAGCTGTCAAGGAATCTTAAAGCAAAAAACCGATTACATATCGAGAATCTATAGACATTTGTAATAAACTTTCCAATTACGCAATCAATGTTCGCATAATTGGCTCAAGAGTTATCTCATAGTATTCAAAGTCAAGTTCACGAATTGCCCCAGGGATAACGTTAACTCAGAACTTGTTCGTTAGCAAGTAGTAGTTTTCTAATTATAACAACGATGATAGCAAACATAACAAGAAAAAAAGCATAAATTTCTTAACATAATCCAATTAAATAGAGGGGAAACTTTTGTGTTTTTTTTTATTCAAAATTTATAGTAAAGTGTCAAATATTTGATCATCAAATATAGAGAATCATGACATATTTGTATAATTTATAATATAAATTTGGAACGATAACTTTCCCATATTCCATACAAATGTCGAACATTTTCCAACTAAATGAAGTAAGGGATATGTTGTATAAAATATCAGCAATTGTTATCATGCAAAACTAGACTTTATTGCGACTGATATTTACGGTTCAATATTATTAGAAGTGTAGTAGGGCAGCAACCAATCTAAACTAGAGGGTAGTAGAGAAATAAGGGTGATATTGCCAGTTTCATATATTGTCTATGAAAATGGGCAGAACTGTTATAGATTGAACGCACACATAACTGATCTACGTGGATGATTTTTGAATTTATTGATATTATTTGTTTTATTGTTTTGACAACTTGTACGTGCGTTCCGGTTTAATAAAATTGATATTTTCAATATTTCGCTATTGTAGCATATTTTATGTATATCTGTGTTGTATAAATTATAATAAAATTTCTAGAAAAAAAGTCAAAAACGTGTACATATATATAATTTACTGATCTCGAACAATTTCAAGCACGAAAAGTTGTACAATATGAATTAATTGTTTTATTTATCGATTTAGTTGAATATATTTATGAGCAAATATGCAATAATATGCATTACACGAATACCTAATTAATAATGAAATGTTATTCGACTGATTTTTTACAATTAAATTGATAGCAGCAGTAAATGATAAATAATTCTGCATTTTACATTGTAATTAACATGATTCGCGGAATATGCCGGATATCCTGTATTACAAATCAATTATTTTCGAGATCTTCAAGAGTTTAATGGATTTTGAGCGTTATTAGGTATTATTTTGATTGTATCAAATTTTACATCTAATGGTAACAATCTAAACAATTCCCAACCTTTAAGTTCATGTGTATCTTTTGGATTTCAATTCTCACATAACTCACAATCAGATACGATTCTATATGTTCATGGTATCATTGAACGAAAGTTCTGGACAGACAGAACAATTATTACCACTCACCTGTTGACTTTTATTTGCAAATTGTTTTTGATTTCTGTTCTGTGGATCAACAAAACTCTAAACGGTCACTGGACAAAATGATTAACACTTTCTACGTTTAATTGCTGCAGCTGCAGGCGATTACTAATATTTTTAACAGTTATAATGGTATAAGGGAATCACCTTTGTCTACAGGAAATACTTTTCGGTTTTCAGTATAAGAAAAAATCCTTCTTGGGAATCACATAATCCCAAATGCAATTTTTTTCAAAGTATCTGGAGGTATATAAGAAGCTAAAAATTAGCACGTTATCCAGTGATACTAAAGAAATTAAAGAGTTTGTTAAAATGAATATTAAACTATTTCTGACAATATTTATTTGTATTGTAATGTGGTTGGGTCAAAGTGATGCACGATGGAAAGGTTGGAGGAAAATTGTAAGTTATATTTCTATATTTAATCTTGTTCCTATATGAGGGAAGGTTAATAATTATGGAACATCTACAGGAAAAGGCAGGACGACGGGTATTCGACCATGCAAAAGAAGCTCTACCTGTAGTCCAAGGTTATGCAGGACTTGCTGCTGTAGTTGGTAGAAGATAAAAAAATATTATAATTTAGATAAGTTTAATTATTAGAATGAAATACCATATATTTTTAATCGATTCCTTGTTATTATGTGAAACTTGAAAGACTCAAAAATGATCTACTTTATAATAAAAAGATATTAATTACAGTAGTGTTGAAACTTTGTCTAACAATGAATTAATTTTCCATTAAATATTGATACCCCCTAGAAAACTTCTCCAGTATATAATTATATTAGTTTATAACATAGTACCTGTTTACACTATACCCATGTTTACGTTTTTATATGGTGCATTTTAAGAATAATTGAATTTTCTCAAAATACCATATGCATATACGTTCTTCTCCAATATGCATTGTAAGAATATTTCACAGTATAAAGCCTGATCAACATCATATACTTGATGTTCTTCAGTTTTTCGTCTATCTATAAAAATTTTACGATCTGTCATAATATACGGATGAAACTTTAATATATGAGCTGAAAAATAGACGGTTTTTATTATAGTCGGAATAGAAAATTATAGTAAATAGTGGTGCGCATATAATAATTTTAACAATCTATGAAAGATACAACCCTTTTATATCTGCTTTAATATATTTATTTTAATTAATTATTTTTAATAGTGCTTTTATAGCATGGTGAATGAATAGATGGACTTTGTGGTCTTTACCATCACTACACAGAGCACATACTTCATATTAACGCTAATTTATATGTTCTTTAGAGATATATAGGTATAGATATAGAGAAATGTTAATGAAATAACATTTTCCTCATCGGGTAGTTATACCCACATCAAATCCAGTTGAGACTATAATGCCAATATACATATATAATGTAATAGTTCATTTAGGACTTGTGTGTTGTTGGCCCTTATATTGCATCACACAACTTGCTAAATCAGTGAACCATTAAATACAACTCATACTAAACGTGTAACTATTAATTATTCACAACGATAGTAAATGATTTGTTCATGCAACGCGTATTGTGTGTTGCGAGACAGAAGATCAATGAGAACAGGAGAAACACCATCAAAGGGGCATCTTGAAATATTACTCGAAATCGTGAAATTGATAAAATATTAAGAAAATGACTTAAACTGGAAGTAACAGAGCCATTACTTTACTAACCATGACAACTATGAATCTATGAATTATTCCAAAAATCATGCACTTCGGAACACTTTTCTGCTATTTACTCTTGAGCACTTAAGAAGATATACTTTAATAACTTAAATGATTTTCCCAGTAACAGTAAATGAGAATTGCTACTTGTTACTTTTAAAATTGCACCATAATATTATCGTTCTCAGTATTTGTTACTAAAAAGTTGTAGAAAAACAAACAACAAAACTAATCCTGCACGCAATTTAGATTTATAAGAGTTTCTATAATGTTTTAAATTAAATAGAAAAGCTGGAACGTCGATTTTTGTAACTTTTCTGCACAACTCAAATAACATTGTAAAGGAACAAGAGAATGCTTGAATCAGCAATAGAACAATAATAAAAACGTTCAAGATAGGTTAACAATAATTGTTCAAATAGAAGTTTGAAGAGATCAAAGCAATTACGTAGTTGCCGGGATTAGTTGTGTGTTGTGTTGTGTAGTTTCTATTAAAACAACATATACGATAGTTTTCAACTATTTTATATCTAAATAACTTGAAGAAAGTAGGAAAGTTTGTAGAAACTCGGCAAAATCCCACATTTTGTATGCCAATGTTGCATGTATCTTCTATTTAATTAATACAAGAAGATTCCCAAATGATATTCATATACATAAGGCTGCGTTTATAGTAAACGCTACAAAGATAGCGTCGACACAAGCGAGGAAAACAAATACAGTAGAAACTCGATTATCCGGCCCTCAGTTATACGGATTCGCGATTATCCGGCCCTCAGTTATCCGGATCCGGACTGCCGACCTTGATCAAATATGTAGCTTTATACAAGTCGAATCCATGCATGCACATACATACATAGGTACATACGTACGTACGAAAATGTATTTTTTAATAATTTCTTAATAAACATTGATTTTTGTTGTCAAGTTCACTTTGTTTTTGTTGTTTTTAATCCACGCCTAGCATTATGTATTATGTAATAATATGTACATATGTATAAAAATCGCTTTCCTTCATACTTTCAATTATCCGGATTTTCGATTATCCGAATGCCTAACGACAACAATTAGTCCGGATAATCGAGTTTCTACTGTACATGTATTTCAATGTAGGTGTTCATAGTGGAGGAACGCTACAAGCGTCGAGCTAAGCTACATAGAAAGCGACAAATGTAGGAATCAAAAAATGTTGTTTTCTTCGCTCGTCGCTATGTAAAAATCATACTATTTTTACGAAAATTGACTATTTACAGCGCCAAATTAATGAAATTATAATGATCAAATTAACACTGGACAAATAAGTTTACTTTTGATAAGTCAAACTACTCATAAAGCCAAAAATTTTTTTTGTTGTGGTTTGATTTAAAGCAAATCTAACGAAATCTATGCAACTTTGATAATTTCCGTTTAATGAGAACAAGAATACGGTTTATTTAATCAATATTCTTTATAAAAATATTTGACTATCCGTCCGGGTTTTTAGCTCAACGCTATCTACGCTTGTCGCTTTTACTATGAACACACTTTTCTTAGCTCGTCGCTATCTACGCTTGCCGCTTGTATCGACGCTATCTTTGTAGCGTTTACTATAAACGCACCCTAAGACAGCAAGAATATAGTGAACAAGTTAATTAAACATATATTTCATTAAAATATTCAATAAATGACTGAACAATATTCTACTTTTCTGCATGACTTTTTTTCAATAATAAGTTTCCTCCTGTTTTCAGAGAGTTCAACAAATTACTCAAAGGAGATAATTTTATACTTTTACTACCGCAGTTTTTTTTATTAATAAAAAACTTTGGCCAACTTCTTTATTGTATTAAAGTAAATGAAAAAGTGTTGCTTTAAAAACTCATATTTTCATCTCTAAAGATAAACGGCTACGTTCAGTTATTAAATAAGAAACTACATTGAAGTTTCATTCAGTTAAAAGTGGAGTTCAACTTGAAATTTGATTTATACTTATTTGGTTAATTTTTACGCTCCTCAAAGTACTGAACATAAACTGTGTACCACGTAAAAATAAACAGAATTGGACGATTTAGAACTTTTTAAATGGAATAAGCTATAATATTATAAGACATATATTTTGCTGAGCAAAAACTTTACAAAATAGGAGAATGAATCCAACGAGATTTAGGAAAAATGTCCACAGTTCTACTTAATTAACGCGAAATTATGCAAACATTTGTTTGTTTGAAGAATTTCATATTCAATTCACAACATTTTTGTTGCTTAAAAAATACTCAAAATTTTTTTTTAGAGTTGTTTTGTTGAACTTTGGCATTATTTTTGTTGCAGTGGTTGTAACCCAAGATGTGGAGGCGGTCGAAGGGAAAAGTGTTAGTTTACCTTGTGATGTTACTCCACCAGGACATGATAAGGTTTATATGGTATTTTGGTTTCAACAAGGCTCTGGTTATCCTATATACAGGTAAATATATTTCAGGAGAAATTCAATAAAATTGAAATAAAGCCATTACAACTAGGTATTAAATGTTTCTCTTATAAACTGTAATCATAGTAAATTGAATCCGTTTTTACAACAAATTTATATTAAAATTCAGCGTAATTAAGATGAAAATTTGTAATTGCAATAACTAATGAGAAAATAATTATGATACATTGTGTTACAGGTAATTTTTAATATGTTGTTTCTTTGTTTAACTTTCATTGTTTCCCCATTATTATTACGATTTTTCTTTCTTACTCTATATACATATAATAAATTGAATGTAATCAGTGACTTGTATCGTTTATATATTTGAATAAAACACAATTCTCATAGCAGTAGTCGTAGTAATAGTGGTTATGGTGGTGGTGGTAGAAAGGGGTGACACGCACACATCGTAAACTTGATATAAATGTCCTAATCTCAGGGTAGATACGTATTAGTGATATTAACGAAGATTAGTATGTAAATGTATATTACGAATTCGGTACAGGATTTCAGCATTTATATAATGGAATTTCCACTTGTCACCACAGTTTGTAATTAAAGAACTTTTTTTGCAACATCTAAACTGGTATGAAACATTTAACAACAAGGAAACTTTGAAATGGTCTCTAAATAGTGATGACAGTTTACGAAAGTAATAGATATTCCCGGTAAAATGTTCAAGGATAGGCGTATGAGCCGAAAGCTTGGGGTCTAATGAGGTAAAATTGAAAAATTACAACGTCACTAGCACCATAATTTTTTGGATTTCGGGATATCCTATTTAGAACCATTAGTTTGATCTTATAAACTTTATTCCTACATTATAGTTTCATGTACGATTAATTCTTTCGTAACACCTTTTCAGTGACCAACTAATAGCATACTAAACCAGTTGATTGGTCATTTTTATTATTGGCCATAAAGTCCATATAACTAGCGTATATATAAATCAATTTGTACTACAATGTGACAATATTAGTTTTTTATTTCTCAATTTTTTTTTTATTCCATTTTTTGAGTAAATCCTTTCGGTTGACATTAACATACCATTAACTTATGTTAGTTAGATTTTAATATACTCGTGCCGTTATTTTTGTATCAAAGCAAATACGATCACATCAAAGGTACAACTAGTTATGGCCACTTAAAATTTAACTTGACATATTTTATATTTTCATAATTATGTCGTTAAAACGTAGATCACGTGTACGTACAATAGTGGCACAGGAGGTGAGTTTACAGGACAATTATCGCAGGTGCTGGACTCGAAGGATTGCCACACTTCTATTAATAAACAGTAGCTTCTTTACTAAACACGAAATCAATATTTGTCTTTTGTATTCAAAAAAAGTTAATAATCATGCTGAGGGTTTCATCATAATCGTTGTGTGTGAATGTATTATTTACAAAAATACTTGCTACTAATACCGAAATCCTCATTTAACAATGTTAAAGACAATATTTGAAAAGAGCCGAAAAACAGTTTCATAATTAAAATGTGTTTACTTACTCTTTACCCCTTCAAAAATAACAATTCAATTCCATTTATAATATTTGTTAACTAGAAATATCTTTTTTATTATATTTTTTCTAAAAGCAATATGATTTATTTGTGGAACTCATATCTACAGTTTCTGCTAAATAGAAGAAATCCTTTTTATATTTACCTCACAGTCCCATTGAAAATTCCAAACATTCCAGTTCCTGATATTCACTTGTACATCATTGTACAAGATTCTTGCTTGTATAGGTAGTATGTATGTATGTAGGTTGGTATTTCATTGTATATTATAGATACAGATAGAAGAAACAACCCTCTTGTCGGTTGAGGAATGTGATAATAGTATAGATCCCAGTATGTATCTTTCGCAATTTAGGTCTTACTCGCATACTAACTAATAATCGCACCAAATGAGTTGTTATTTCTAAATAGAGTTCTAGAATTCTCTCAATATCGAGAAGAAAAATCATAAATAACAGAAAATGTTATAAATACCGGTTTCAATCGAACGGAAAACTAATTGTAATTCTGGTCTTTTCATTTCAACGAAAATATCAAGTTTATGTCGTACATTCAATGATCGGAGGGGAAAAAAAGACTTGATTCGTTTTATACATACCTATAGGTAGGTATGTTATGTTAGAAATTTCTGATTCTATTTTCAGTTTAACTTTTATAGGAATGTTTCGAAGCGAAACCAGTACACGCATTTGCTTTTATTTATAATAATAAAAGTAAAAATTTTCAATTGACAATGGATTTGTCTGCACTATAAAGACCAACAATAATATAGAAGTTGAGAAATTAATTTAATTGTGATGTAGCCATATTTTATACAATACGGTCTACTACACACTAGGTAATTATTTAGAAAGCTTCGATCGAAAAAACTGAATTTCATATAACGGAATTTTGAATTGACCATTTGTTTCCACTGTCATCACACTGGATATTGTGAACTTTATAAAGCTATGGTACTGTTCATAGCAGCAGTATTCGGGATAAGTAAACCCTTTTTAAGGGCAATGCATACCGTGGTCTTAGTTCATATTATGCAGTCATCTTTAAGGAGATAACGCGGCACTTGAGGGAAAAATTTTCATAAATATTAGGTACTACTTGTACCAGTTTCAAGGCTACACATAGTATAGTTTGAAAGCTCTGGGAAAACTAAACAAACAAACAAACCAACAAACTGAACCCCTGCAACTATTAGTATTATTTTAAGTTTTGATGAGGTTTTCCCATGCAATAATTCAAGATTCAAGATATAGTAAAAACTTTGCCTAAACTTTGGTTTCCAGCTTATATGTGAATTATCACTGAATTTTTGATGCTAAGATAGTACCATCGATGAATTCCGTAAAAAACTGCATGTGTCTGTTACAATTTATGCCAATTAGATAATGATAATATTAAACTACTCCCATAGTTTATGTAGTATAAGTAAACCATAATTATAGGTATCTTAACGATATGCCAACATTGTCGTATATTGATATATTGATAATATAATGATGTAATTATCTATGTTTAATTGTGAGCGTGCTATAGCATGTATTCTTTATAGAAAAATATTTTTTCAAGGAATACATGAAAAATGTTCATTAAACAAATACAATCTTTATTATTATTATTATTATTATTATATTATTATTACATAGAAAGCGATCTATAAAGAATTTTATTTCCTACATAGATCTTCGATCGATAAACATAATTATCCATAAATCCAATTTAGTTGCAGTTTCTTTCATCTCTTTTTTATCAAAGATAAATATTTAAGAATTACTCAAGTAGGAATGTTATTAAATATTAGATTTTTGTCAATTTGAAAGACGCTAATCTCTTCAAAAAAAAAAAACCGAAGTGAAAAGGAGAGCGCCAAAAAAAAGGATCTGTTTATTTGGCATCAATGTTGAAAGTTTGCTGGTCGCATTATAGAAGTTTCCATATTGAACACGATTGAACCGTTACAACACAGGAAGCACCCCAGCACTTTTTGATTACACCAAGCAATAAATATTTGCGTTGGAATAATTAATTGAATTTTCGCCAAGAAGAAAGAATATTAATTAGTGTCGACAAACATTATTTTCTGTTTGAACAAAACAAAGTCCAGAGAAAATTCTCAATTCTCATCTGGACGCGAAACATTTTAATGAAACCGTAATCATTATAATCATTATTATCATTATCATTATTATTGTTATTGTTATTGTTCGTTGGAGAAAAAAGATAAAAACAATAATGGCAAGAAAACAGGAATAAAAATCTAATTTTTTTGGTTTTATTTTCTAATTAACAGCTATATGGCAATGTAAAATTCTTTTTCAACTTCTGAAATCAATGTGTCAGAAAATCCAGATTCTGAATATATGCATCACATATATTGTCGGATTTACAGTTTTACCGAACCGTTAAAAAAAGTACAACATTTTTATTATTTGTTTGAAATACGTTTATTGCTACAGATTATGGATTGACGATTAATTGTTTTTTTTTGGTTCCATTTTTTGTGCTAAAATATGTTCTGTCCAGCGAGGATTCGTACAAACCAAAAAGAAAACATGCTAAATGGGACCGTTTCTTGTTTGTCCGCGTTTTTTTTTCGGGAAAATTCAATTTTAAAAAGAGAGAGGTTTAGAACGTGTACAACCGACAGAAATAAAATCCAATGTTGGCCCAGCTGGTTTTTCTCACGGACAATGCTAATGTTTTCGCAACCCCTTTAGCGATATTTTAAGCTTTGCTGGGTAATATTAAAAGTTTATTCAACATTTATATTCTATCCAAAGTGGCTTATAACACCTGATTTGTAAGAACTTGATTGCTGTTTGTTTATACGCGTTTTTGAAAATTTATTCAAACACAAATTGAAACAATTTCTGAAAACTAAATGCTTACTGAAAATATTCTCTGTTCGTCTACAATCTAAGTACATGTTTTCTAGAAGTTTGTGTCTTAGAAGAGCACAATGAAATTCATAGTTATTGAGTTTTGGCAGACATAAGGACATATAAGCCGATTCTCGCGTATAAAAAAATATTAAGAATTGCAAATGATGAAAAATACCTTCCCTACCCACTGTAAACAAGTCCTCTACTTCTGGCTTTATTTATGATCCTCTATATTTACATTATATACGTTGTGGTGAGGTTAAATCGAGATTGTTCCTGGGTTACGCACTCGACCCAAACCATGGTAATATAAAACATGATCAAGTGTAAAGTTTGATGTCTAGAATAAAATATATCTTACCTCAATAGAAAACCCTCGTCTTGTATGCATAGGAATTCCTAAGCCAATCAAATTTAAATTTAATACTTAATAAAAATTGCAAACACCCTTGCAATCGTCTAGTGAGAACGAATTTACATTGATATATACCGGTATGTATGTATACTTGAAAAACTGGATCTAGGCCACATGTGAGCGTGTCATAAAATTCCAAATTTATAACTTTATCAATTTCTGAAATAGTCCTTTAAAATTCAACGACAACAACAACATCATGCGCAAAAAATCTAAATTCTCCTTCACTCTAGTGCAATATGAAATTAAAAAAAGTGTGTATCTTGGTAGCTTGACGAGTATTGTTGGACTGTGCTAATCCGGTTTTTCTAATTAAATAATTATCAACATTAAATGGAAGCGATAAGAGCTAAGTGCCCTCGTTATATCCAACTGAACACCATTAATATTTTTAATTCATCCACGGCAAAATTAATATCCTCCGTCTTTTGTGCAACGCTTGGATAGATTTGATCGAATTAATTTAATTTAAGTATGTACAATAAATTTGATTTTTATTTATAATAACAAAGGAAAATTAATAAATTTCCTGTCGCCTTTGTTTACTTAATTATAGTTGAAAGTCTATGTTAGATATATAGTTCACGTTTTACAAAACAGTATCAACACAAACAATAACGATTAAAAGGGAGTGACAAGATGAAAATTTGAAATGGAAAAAATTGTCAAACAGATCGTTATTAGATCATTACACAATCAATTTTTGTAAAGCTCAGAATAGTAAAATATAGATGGGACACGCAAACACCTGTGAACCAGCAAAACTCATTACACAGGACTTTATAGGACAGTTATTTGTGTACCTACCAGTTATTTCAAGGACGTTAAAGAATGGCCCTATTTTCTGTTTTATAGAGGATACTATTTCAGACGTTAAGTTGAGACCGAAATTACTCGACCAACAATAACCAACTTGAGCACATCGGTATAGCTTTTTCTATTTCACTAAAAACATCCAGTAATCCACTTTCAACAACACTCTCTAATTGTTCAGCCACATTATTGTGGATTTTGCTACGACTACCATTAACTTTGCCTATAAAATTTTGGCAATTTTCTCCTATACACATCTATTTAGAAGTTATACAACGTTTCAATAACTATAACTTTAATATTGAATCAATAAAAGAACAAATCGTCTAAATGCTAATAGTCTAATATAGTTTAGGAAAAGATATTGCCGATTTGATATATTAACGTAACCTTTAAAGGTCGGTAGTGCGTCCGATCCGTAAATTTTTTCTTAGAAGGTCGAGCTTATGCGATTTTTACAATACAATAAATTATATAGAATCGTCCCAATTTTATACTGTATTAGAAAATGATTCATGATGTCCAGCATGGTTCAATTTTTGATGACATTAAACATTTTAGAACAGAAAGTACAGATTTTATGTGTTTTATCCACAGTGTTAGGTCTTTCGTATTATAACTTTTTTAAATTGTTTAGTTAGCTTTTTTCTCTTGTATTCAAGCAACTCTTGGCATTTATTAAAATCTTTTATTAATTAGTTTAGATAACAAAGTTGTTGGGGCTTTTTCTACAGCTCTTAAAGAACTGTAAAAAATGAAAATCTGTAAATAAATTCTTTAAAAAATCTGTAATCTAAAAATTGTTAAGTCAATTTCAATCCGTTTTTCAATTCCTACTCTGCCTCTGTAATCAATATCTTCACATATTTGCTATTCATATTCGAATTTCTGCTTCAAACATTTCCTCATTGCTTGTTTTTTTAAATGTTGATTAAACTAAGATGAAATGTATAATTTGCAAACATTTCAAAAATTCAATTTAACTTTAGGTTTTTTGAGAAATTTAGAATTTTTATTAATTCTCCAATTCTTTCACAACTTTGTCGAATTTACCCGTTATAGTAGGCACGTCTAAATTATATTTTCATCATATTTTGTATCTAAATTTTAAAAGAGATGTCGAAATTCTGTCTTGCAACATTCCTAACAAAGCATTTTGAAATATTTTGACAGTTGTCGAAAATGATATAGCGAGCTTCTATTTTGTTCTTCTTCATTGTTTTTTATTTGACTATTCTATTTTAAGTTAAATGAAAGAATGACAATACATTAATATAACACGTCTATCAAATCAGCTTTACATTTATTAATATTTAAAACAAGAAATATAGAAGAATTGCAATCTTAAAAATAGGTAGGTATTTAAAAATTTATGTTCTTGAAACGAATAGACAGCAGCCTCTTCTAATATTTAATTCAAAATTTGATTCTTTATCGAACTGTGTTCATCCTGTTTCAATATTTTCATTAATAACGGGAAACGTAATCGAATCTGGTTGACGTAACTAAAATAAATCTACAGAATTATTGGATGTTCCCGTATAATTTTATTTATACAAGAAGCAATTGCTTTAAAATTTATCAATTTTTCTTCATCAATGATTCCATTCACGGTAGTTCTAATGAATTACTATATTCTATTGCAGAGGTTCTTAACCTGTTAGAGGGTTCATGAACTGGGGTAGAGAAAAATTATTAATTTTATTAATTTCATCTTTATCTAACTGAATTATAGCGTCTTTTAAATTGTCATTTATGTCAGAGGGATCCAAACTATCAAAGGGGTTCATTACACATAAAAGGTTGGGAATCTCTTAAATTGCGTCTACTATTTCATTTTTGACACGTTTGAAAGAAAAAGGGCTATAATGTATATATTGTATTTTATTTGAACAAGATTTTAATTTTTTGCAAAATCTCATTATAATAAATTATAAAGATAATCACAATACTGGTTGCAAACTAAAAATGGACCCTAGCGATGTAGAGTCGATCACGTTATATGATTTACGGGAAGCCCAAGGGGCACGATACTGTGCATGCCATATATTATAACCTACGTCATATTAAGTATTTAATGTAGCACGTAATCGACTCAAGTTATGATATATCTCGATTTCAAATTGAAAATCACTAAATATAGAAATATCTAAATAATATAACGAAAAATCAACAATAAATTACCAGTTTATGAGTAAAATCGTAAATACGATTGCCCTTAATAAATAAATGAAATGAATGAGTAATTTGTTACGAAGACGTTAATGGTGAATTAAGGTAAATTGTGGTATTGCTTCTGGCAAGGTTTGTGGTGTTTTTGGGATCGTAAAATTCATCCTATCGTCGACGGTTTATGTTTCACCTAAATGTACAAAACTCATCCCAGTCTGTGAACGGTATTATTAACTGGCATGTGTTCGAAATATTTTATGTAAATACTTATAAACACTTGAGTTGTCGAACTTTTTACTTTTCCTACCTTCGTACCTTAACTGAAAATATTAAATATACGTTAAAAATTCACAACTTCATCATGTTTGTTTTCTATGTAAATTCATGGGTGACGACAACGTGATGAATAAAGTCGAGACAGTTTGAATGATTATATTTTCAGGTTCAGCAGTTTATAAAATCCGTATCAAATCCAACCAAAAAAAAAAAAGAAATATTCAACTGACAAAACACCGATCGTAGCCTAAAAGAAGAATGAAAATTCAATTTTCAGGATTGATTTTTCCCACGCTGCTTTTTTATATGTATAGGTTTAGGTGAAAAATCCACGATATAGTCATCAAGTTTGCAAAAGTTTTTCTATTTTCTCGAAGAATAACTTTTAGAAAATTCGCATATAAACATTGAACTGTGCCAGGTATTATCATCGAAACTGTCACGCTGCATAAGTGCACTTTGGTTACTATAAAAAAAGTCATAGAAGTGAGTACTGTGCGAGCTTCCGTTTTCAGGAAATTCTAGGCCTCGGAAGAGAGATTTCCCCGTTAAAGCTGTGATAAATATAAATCAACAATAAAACGAAAAAACCCTGTATATACAATTCCAACCCTAAACTTTTGCTATTTGTGTATATATATGCTATATATATACTAACAATAAGTATATGAAATCGAGGAATGCAAGACGTCTCAAAACTTTCACATTATGAGGTGATGTCGTCGTCTTTCTTCTTTTATTTACTCTTTCTCTGATGGTATCTAACCTGACTTGTTTGTAAATGTTGAAGTTTCAGAGGCTATAGTTTCAAAACTCTCCGCCGGAAACTTCAATTATTGAAACAATTCGAAAGCGAACCAAGACCGGACGTAAATCCCAATTTAATCTACCAGTTTTCCAGTACAGGCGCGAAATTTTACTTAAATATATTCGAACGAGGTGCCGATTTTACTTTTAAATTTAAAGATGAATTCAAATTAACCATTCAAGATTCATTAAGCATTTTTACCCAGTTCAACCCCGTTCAGGGTACAAAACCAATTCAAAATTCTATCAGAAATATTACTATTATTATTCCTATTATTGTTATTATTATTGAGTCTCTAAAATACTTGTTTTTTTCCTAATGGAATCAACTCACGTATTTAATTTAACAATGTAAAGTTTGGAATATTTCAACCATACCCTTTCAGAATAATTTCAAGATGATTTCTTCTTCCAGGTCGAATAGGCCTTCCTGGCTTTGTTTTCCAAGATTTACTCGAACCGAATATTTCTACTATACTGTATATAATTAATTTAATTTTTTGTAAACTAAATCTCTTATAATCGAATCCTCGAATCTCTTTAATGTTTCCGTTTAATACCCGTCCTATATTAACTACATATAGAAATTCCCAACCGGAAAGGAAATACAAAGAAGAGAAGGATATGACGGGCAGGAATTAAGTTCTTAATAAACCGCAATTAACCATTCAGAACGAGATCAACTATAGGTAAGGTTTAAAGACAGTAGGTGTGGAATATGTAAAGAGTGAGAGGAAGGGATCAAAACGTGCGGGATTGACCGGGTTAGTTTGGAGAGGGATTAGTACACCATTTAGAAATGAGTAGGGTGGCATTTGTAAAGGTGTTCATTTATGACATTACAGTGATAGAACGAGATAGAAGAGAATGTGAGAGAAACTTTCAAAATACCATGATGCACACATAACATCCAACTTACTTATGATGTATTATTAAACTTGCTAGGATCCCGGTTGCTTGCTCTCGTCCTTCCTTTTCAGAGATGCCCATTCAAAGTAAATTGAGTTATCGTCCGCGACCATTGTTCATACCCACTTGGACCTGGACCGACCTAAAGGATTATACAATACCTGATGTGCAGATTAGGTTGATTTTCTAAAACAAACGGTTACCGCATCCATATACAAAGACTTGGAAAACACAAGGGAACCTTATAAATTTTAAAACTGAACATTGTTAATTCCTCATATTCTTACATTAGTTAAAAAACCCTAACGCTAAAAATCTGTACTTCTGTATTCGTGCTTCTAACAGTTTCTCTTTCTTTATTTAAATGCAAACGTCTAAAATATGCAGGTGAATGCAATAGAAGTTTCAAAAGCAAAAGAACAGAAACCTAGAAACTGCAGTATAAGGAGTAAAATAACGAAAAGCTTCGCTAACATCTGGACGTTGTAATTTTAATTAAGCAGCAACACCACATACTTTCTAATATTGGAAGTTTTCAGATTTCAATTTTTAAATTTCATTAAAATTGCTCACCAATTCCGCAATCAAGCATCAATAAACTTTACGATTAAAGTTGGAAACATTTTCTAATATACCACCAACCATCACATTCCTATTTAATGGAAAGCAAAATTGTAGTTGTTTATATAAGAATTGTGCAAAATAATTCGAGCTTTCCCACTACATCTATGAATGCAAACTAATACATACATAGTATATGAAAGTGTTGGAATTGCCTCAAAATTGGATATTGCAACTGAGTTGAATTCACCAGTTTCTTTGACTGTTTCGCCTTGGGCAGGGTTGTAAGTCCAGAATAGCTTGCCAGATTCTATAGTAAGTGTTCTTTAGAATCTACGTTGAACTGTGTACACTAACTTACAACTTACAACCACAACTAGACCACTTTAAATATGTATGCGCTTTGCAGGATTTGTGTTAGACGGTATATATAGAATGGAGCCATTTTTATTTTGTTTCGAAGAATGTTTTCACAGACCAACCCAAATGGTTTTTTTTTTGCCTTCTCTTCTGTGTGTTGTTGTTGTTCGTGGTAGTAGTAGTGATGGTAGTATTTGAGAATAAATTGAAATCTTGTTATTTCAACAGTGGGAAAAGAGAATTCTAGTATACAATAGTCGCTCAATACTTGCAGTGCCGGACTGGGCAGGGGGATATTAGGAGATTTTACAGGCTTTTGGGGACCAAATAGCGTTTGAGGGTCCACCGATAATATTTTAAGGTATTTTTTTATTCATCAACTGATTAGAAACTTGTAACACAAACGACAAGTTTGTCTATTTTCTATAATTTTGCAAACTTTTAAGTTTCTACTGCTGGTGGTGTTTGAATGCCGTTGGAAAATATAAGAGGAGTAAAACGGAAAAGTACGTACTAATTAGGGCTTCAAACTTACTGCAATTCGAAAAAGGAAAACACAAGTATTTGAAAACAAAAACTTACCCTTTTGCTGAACCTCTCTGATAAGGCTGTGCAGTCCTCCAACGCTGATCATCGATGGTGGATGGTAGTGGTCCATTTAGAAAACACTTTATATTTAAACACTTCACATTGATAACTTCTACGATTTAGTTTTAATTTCACTCCCGCACTTGCACTGATTCACTCACAACACACACTATCTGACTATTTTATTGAAAATGGTGTTGAGTCGTCGATGTCTCAAAATCAACTGATTAGAAACTTGTAACAACAAAAGACATTATGCAACCTTATTTCGAATGTGTCGTTGTTATGAAAAATAAAAAAGTACTGTTGTGTCGTAAAGTTTTAATTATATGTAATAGCTATGCAAACATTGCCGGACTGTACAGGAGAGATATGGGACGTGGGTTATAGGTCCACCGATAATCTTTTAAGATACTTTTTTCTTGATACCTTCTCTCCTTATAAATTCCCCCGGGGCCAAGATGAGCCAGTCGGGCCCTGAATACTTGTCTTAGATAAACAAACTTGAATAAACTGATTTCTATAGGATTAACTGGACTGGAATTTATTAAAAGATGATAACGTCGATGAAAGGTTGGATTTATCAAATACGAATCTTATCAGCAACATTCAATAATTAGGTAGTTATGTTTTCGTAAAGCTTTATGGTTCAATTTAAGTTTGTCTTTTCAAATCGTTTCAACTGATAGAATTCATAGTTTCTATTGGAGTTGTAAGACTGTATACTAACAAGCAAACTTAGACAAAAGCCTTGTTCTAATATACCATATACAGATAATTCTATTAATTAAGATACTGTTCTAAGACTTTGAATTTGAATCATACAAATTATTAATACTATATTTCAATATTGTTGTTTTAAATTATTAGTAGTTGTGCTTTCACAAAGAGGACACCCTTTTTGTTTCATCAACATCAAAAGGAAATATTTTAAATTGTTGTTTGAGTCGTGTCACTAGCTGTACTAAAGGACAAAATGTGTTAATTAGCCAGCTAGCATTCTTTTCTTAACATAAAGTGTAGGTGTAGCTTAGATCTTTTGCCGACATCCTGCCATTACGCAAATGACTCTTTGATCCAGCACTGTGTAGTTATACTTTATCAGATAGTAGAGAATGAACAGAGGCCACAGTTGCAAATTACGTCCTTTAATTAGATTCGGTCACTAGCACGTTTGTTGTAATTCATTACTAGAGAACTAGTTTGATTCTATCAGTTTTCAACTATTATCCATCTCTCTCTCTCTCTCTCTCTCTCTTAGCAATAATTACAAATGATTTGAGAACAGCAAATAGTAATAGTAGTGTGCAATAATTCAACTAGGTAAGATATCTGTAAATGTTTCAACGTTATCGGCTTTGCCGGATGTATTGGAGAACAACGATTGACAGTTGGTAACGAATTCCGGTTTAATTGCCGACAAATTTGCCATCTAGTTCGTTATATATATTGAGCAATGTTGTCATTTCCGACAATGCATTATTGTGTGAAGGTGGTGGAGCCGAACCGTCAGTTTATTCGATTACACCAATCTGTTAGGGTGGTGAGATCCGGAAGGGGTCTATGTGTGTGTGTTTATATGCGTATTGCTGAGATGCGCATTATGATGATTTCTATTTAGTAGATAATTGGAAATCCCTATATAGACGCCATGCTTAGATAATTAGCTGTATTTAGACGTTACAATGTCATTATGGAAGATAGTGTTAATGCATAAACTCCAGATAGGTTCATTACGGTAATAAATGGATTACAATTCGGATTGCAGTGTAGCATAATCTACCTGATCAATCTTTTCTAAATATCTCTCAGTCTTCAACTACAAAATATATTATCTAGAATTGTTATAATTGCAGTAGTTGTGGTAGATTTTATCAGTATAAGGAATGCCAACACGGGCTGTGATAATGGTAGATGATTTTGAAATTCCGCTACCACAGATAGTGACTAATAAACACTTTGTTGTTGCTGTTAAGAATAGAGAAACAGTATAGACCCACCATTTCTCTTCTATGTTATTATACGCTACATAATTCCATAATACAACCAAATAGACACGTGGAAATTGCTTAGCGTGCCACCACGATTATATTCATACAAGCACGACAACCCAGAGACGACATTTTAAACGAAATTCATAAATAAAAACGGAAATTGAACGCTAGCGCTCTGCAACTTGCCTATACATCTTTTCTTATGTCAGATAGGTCGTTACTACAAATCTATTTCTCCGTCTCTATTAAACGATTTGATTGTTAATAAAGTTGAAACGAACGAGATAATGTTTGTACTTTTTGGTAATAATGCAGCGATGTTCACTATAGATGGCATAGGATAATAACAAACAGATCCACCACAGTCTGGTCGTTAGATTAAACACTAATTATAGTGATGAATCCTGGCTCGACCCGAGATCTCACCTCTGTCAGCAACAGTGGCAGTCCTCTATGAATGTCTAATAAGCCCCCAGCGATTCGCAGCCAGCAACTCGCGAGGATTTACATACAAATAAGATGAGGACAACAGCAACGACGATGATGCTGATGCTGGTAGTACAAATGCTCTGCGTTAAGACCAATTTTAGACATGTATATCCACACTATGACTACAGTATAAACTACCTAAAATCTTCATATAAAGCAACTATTTATAACTAAATATACTGAAATATATATCAAAAATAGAAACGTTATCGTGAAAAGTGATTTAAATGCACAAAGACATCGCTTGGGGTCAAAATCAAAGCTAACAATATCTTCCACGTATACAGAAATTTTCAAAGGTTGAGACGCAATAATCGTGCTATCAATGTTCGATTGATCCAACTTGATCTGTAATTGACTGAAAAATCGTTTGCTTCAGACATTTTCAATAGAAATCTATCAGTAAATTGCTAGACTGTCGGTTAATATTCAAAAAGCGAATATGACTACTTTAGAAACTTTAGATTTTCGTATAAAAGTTTGCATATGAGAAGCTCTTTTCTCTTAAACAAAGAAATAGTTAGTTGAGATGTTGGAAACTATGGTATCTTCATTAAGAACTTTAGAAGCACAATTGTTTCCGGGAACATCAAAAACTGATACTGCAAGAGTTATTTGAGATGAAAATGTTGTAGGTGACTCAACAAATATTCAAAAATCACTCTGTTTAGTTACTAGGATTCGAGGAGCAATATTTATAACAATGACATGGACACAAGGATACAAGAAATGAGCGGCAAAATGCGGAATACAGCACTTTTAAAAATGCAAAAATTAACGTTATTAGTTTGTATACATATAGAAAATACCTTTTTTCAGGAATTAGTGCTTAGAAACTTAATGAATGAATTTGAACACTTTCCAATTATTCAAAGTTCTTCAATAACATGGCTTCTTCTGTCCAAACAAAAACTGAACGATCGGTTTATAAATGTATCCACCTACGACTGTTCAAAAATGGAATGAAATTTGATTTCAAAAATATATGGGTCAATTTTAAGTTTAATACTTCCTACGTGCTGTAACAGCAGATACTATTTCTGGAAAACGTTATTTCTGTAATAAAAGCTCAAACAAATTTTTGATGGGAAGCTCCAATAAAAAATGTTGCCATGAGAATTCTGGTTAAGAAAAGATTATAAAAATCCATGAGATCTTTAAAATAACACAGGCAGCCTATCCCTTCTAGAGAGCTTTATTTATAGAAGGAACGAAATTTCGTAGTGGTCATTAACACAGGAAATATTGAAGAGAACGTAGACTTCATAATGATAAACGGACTGAAAAACTACAGAGAAATATACAATATGTAGGCCTGAAATTATTATTGAAAATGTATGACTTATGATCAAACATTTTGTTATACTTTACTGCTTAAAACTAGATCATTTTTAAACATACTGTACTATCATCAGGTGGAATGAGAATGAATTTTCAACGGTCGTAATTAAGTGCTTCCATTTTGTAACATTGTTCTAACAAGCGTAACACGTTCCGTTTGTATGCTAGAGGGATGGTAACTAATTAATTAACAGATTTTAAAACAAATCAGTCAACTTTGTTTTACTCTATTTGATAGTTAACGTAGTGGAAAATCGGACGAAATATTTCACAATTTCATGTTCGGATACTGATAAGTATTGAACATTGTTCAACAAGCAATATTACATTTGAATTGGCAGGATAAATTATTGAGTAATTGTATAGAAGTTCCTGTCAAACATCAAATCCATATTTAATAACTTATCCGCTATAAATAGATTAGAAAAATAATTTGTGTTGATAATATGATTATAATTGGGTTAAGTGAAATTCTGTGCAAATGTCAACGTTTATATTAATGATGTATGTTCACAGTAATGTCAAATCGGGTAATTGATGAGGGCCAGGTTTTATTTTTTTTTTCGATTTTTCACGAGATGATTGAAATGATGAAACGCTAAAAATATAAGCTCCGTCAATAAATGGACGTATGTGCTCGAAATGTCCTGAAACAAATAATAACAAGTACATTGGATAGAATGCAAGGCGATTGAAATTTGGTGGAGGCGCCGGGCGAGCCGCATGTTCCTATTGTTGTACACCTGATAGTTTATCTATTTTAGTCGTTTTAATGGACTAGTATCTTCTAACTAATAAATACAAGTTTCATTATATAATATTTATTATTATTTGCTGTTACTTTTTGGGGTTGAATTACCTGTAATCTGCAGAACTGTCAGTTTGGCTTATTCCATATATTTGGCAAATAGTCTAGTTATTAATATCTATTGTATAGAATTATGTCTGTTACACAAATTGTGAATAAATATACTGTTTATTGTATGAATTCGACAAAGATTATGTTTCATCGGTAATTTCGCAAATTCGGCTTAACATGAACATATTCTATGCACTGTGTCTGTTGTTTAGTTTTTGTCTGTTTTGTGGGAAGACGTTATGACAGACACTCTGTTAATTAAAATACACCCTAAGCAATTTGGTTGATTTGACAATTTTATAGCTATTTTATATTGCACTATAAATTGTGGAATTAATTAGTTGACAAATTAGTAGATTGTATAATACAGAAAATTATATGCAAGCTGTGATACTTAAATTAGATTGCAAACTTGATTACAATGCACTAAATGAATTATACACATTAAAATTATATAAATATGATAAAGCAAATCTTATAATAGAAAAATGAATTTATTTGAAAGCATAATTTCTCGTGTTTAATTTATATAAAACTGTGTTGAATCTTTGATGGCTGATGGAAACTTTCCTATATTCTCGTTAATTATTAGTTTCTAATGTAAATAGAATTTGGTATAATTTGAAGGTATTTCTAATACCGTTTCGATTTTGGCGTATTATAATAGGTACGTAGTTCGATAGTAATATCTGACTTTACGATATTCGACTACTATACTGTTCTAGTTAGACACTAGCTTCGAGGTTTCTGTCTTCGTTTAGAATGCGGTTGCTATATGTAACTTAGGACTAGTAATTATAATTACTAGCACAAACTTCTAACAACAGACATATAGATCTTCTACTATTACTACAATAGAGGACTATCCATAATGATCTTAAACACTAATAATTACAATGAAATTCAACATAGTATTAGGATAGTTATCAATAATGATCACAAATAATTGCCGGACTCTATTATTTAAATAAATATAATCTACAATTATCGGTATGTCGAAATGTGTACAAGAGATTTTAATATTAATGTCTACAGATGACATGCTATTGTTTCATTACAGCCCAAAAAACACTTATTGTTAGTATATTTCTCTCCCATTTTTTCCCGTATATCTCATTAACTATACTATATTTAATTTGAAATGTATATTGTGACAGATAAAATATGTTTGTTATATTTCAGGTTTTTATTACCAACCGTTACCGTCCAGTTTAAAAAGAGTTAAAAGTAGGAAAAAACTCGTTTTTAGATTACGATTATATATGTGTGTATGATGCTATAATTATATTTTTTTAAATTTTTTATTAGTTTTGCCGTTTTTTTTTTTTGTGGAGGGTAGTAGAGGAGGCGTAAAACAACACATGTAAAATACAAATATTAAAATGCGTTTAGATAAAAATTGTGTCCGTCATAAAATATTCTAACGATACAACATATTACAAAATTATGTTTTTATATATTTTACTAAAATCATGGCAATATTGCGTCAAAAATATGGAAAAGCAAAAGCTGTATTTGAATTTTTTGAAAACTAAAGAAATCAATATTCAAAATAACGAAACTAGAAAATAATTATACCTTTTGTTGTTTGATTTGTGTAGAAGAATTTTTCAGGATTCTATTCAGTTTGTAAATTACACGTTTGGCTTACAAAATTACTTCATATTATACCATTGTATAAGTTTTATTTCTATTTATGTATGAGTATAACCTTTAAGTATATAACGTGCATCTTTTATAAGCTTATTATTTATTTATTGCCATTTCAGAACTAACTAGCAAGATAATAATGACTAATTTGATAAATATCATGTAAATATGAAAATAAATATCAGTAATTACCGTTATGAATAAGTCGTTGGATTATTGATTTCAATAACTCTAACATACCGGAATTTTTTGAAATATTTATATACTATTTGTAATTGGAAAATTTTTTTCGGTATTGTTTGCACGTACACAAAATGGACGACTTTCACTGATCATAGATATAGTGAAACTGGTAACTTAAGGGATTGACTTTAATCGCGAAATTAATGATAAGTAGGACAACAAAAGGTCAAAAGGGCGAACAACACCACTGTAGAGCTTTGCTGGTTATCAGCCTTCATAAAAACACTTAATCTGCAGACAGTCACAGAAAAAGTGGCGTCTTAAACAACGTGCTTGAAAGAAAAAATGCCTGAAAAATTGGATACAGGATCTTTGTTACAGCTATACAACAATAGTTGTACGCTCGAAAACTAGCAATGGTTTCTGCCTTGACCTTTATGGCAGATGAAAGCTTTCTTTCAAAAGCCCTCTGTCCTCATAAAATAGTTATAACATAAATATTTGCCCTTTGTTTACGTATTCCTAATTATGTTAATTTCTACGCACTGTTTTTGTTCAATACTGTATCGTTTTCTCGACACTCTAACAATCACTCCAAAGTATTCTATGCTTATTAAATTTCTAGAAAAAGGTTGTGCGGTCATGTTTCCACTCAGTGTAACAATAATTTGAGACAACATTTACTAATTATCCAGAACATTTCGTCTCGCAACATGCATTAAATTTCAACGTTGTGATATATTTATGGTATACACCCCTAACATGTTTATTCCGTAATGGACATTCAGCATGCATGTACATCATTATAACATAAAAACAGCAAATTTATATTATATTATTTATATTACGGGTATTATTTTCAAAAATAAATGAAAGTATTATTTTCTCAAAACAAAACGGTTTATCGGTTAATTTCATAGTAATATACATTGTATGCGTAATTCTCTACTTTATAGTATACGTGAATTAGACAGAACAACACCACAGTTGGAAATTACCAAAATTTCCACACCCAAAACAACATAATCTGGAAATTGTAATATTAGAATATATATGAATGTTCGGAGTAAAATATATCGTATACATATACATATACATATACATATACAGTATAACATAGGCGTTTTGTCTCAACTATATTCAAGTGACCTTTTTAGTAAGGATATAGCCTAAATAACAACAATAACAACAACACATTTATGGCCAACATTTATGGTTTAGGTTGAATTTGTCCCGAGAGTGAATATAATAGGCCGTTTATGATAGCCTTGCTTTTAATACAGTTATGCAAAACATTCCATAACGTACCTATACACGAAACAAATTTCCATTTAATAATTCAAAGTAATCGATCGAAAATTTCAATTACGGTAAAAAAAACTTGCAAACATTGAAAATCTATTAGATAGAAATATTTGAGAATTTTTGATGTTAATATGAACGTTACAATCTCAAAGGAGAACTCTAATAACTTGATTTATTTTAGTAAAAAAGTAACTAAGTAAATAATCCTGTTAATTACTGTAATAATGGTTGTTTGCTCGAAAAACACCCCCAGTGTCTTGTTTGATGCTTTAATAGAAAATGATAAAAATAATCTAGAAATTTTCTAAATATAAACGATTATTTTTAATTTCTTTCCCTGTTTCGTATTTTAATTTGTACGAATTCAATGTAGGCTGTATTTAATTACTCCTGCTGTTTTTATACATCAGAAACCTTTAAATGTCTTGTCCAAATCATGAACAAGAGGTCGTCCCTAACTATTATTGCACAAACACAGACGGTAGTAGGGACACGACACAACAAAAAAAAAACGTAAATCCGCCATCATTTGTACGAGAAAATTAAATAAAAGGGATATAGATAGAAGGGGCATAAAAATGCGAGCATCAGCCAGACGAATGAGAATTGCTGATTGTCTCGTGAAAAATTGATGGGGTTGTTAAACGTTCAATTTATAGCATGGGCTGGTTTTCATTACTGCGTTACCTACACGGGTGGTTTTATTGTGATTACGTTGTCATTCTAAAACGGACGTCTGGAGTAGCTAAATGTCTTTCAATCTTGTTTGGAGATTTCTCACGCCTAACAAATGAAAAGTGTACATCTCATTAAGTTTTTTTTTGCTTTATTTTAGGTTTTTATTATAGATTTGTAGACATCAACTACAATGTTGAGGCATAAATTACAATATCGTGAACACTACCGTTGATTATTTTACGTGAAGAATCTCTAAAATATTTAAACCATGAATTTCTGCTATAGACACGAAGCACCCATTAGCAGTCAAAGATCATACCTATACAAATTTGATATAATCCACCAAATGATGAATAATGTATCGCTAAAGAGAAATGTGTCTATAGTAGACACGAAAATCGGTAAAATGCACATCTTTTACTCTGTCTGAGAAAGTGCGAATAAAATTTTCAAGACACCTCGACGTTTCTGAATGGTTTTTCGTCTAACACACTTCCAGTAACACATAAGTCTTTCCTAATGCTGTCCGTCTATTTTCTTGTTTATCTATTATTTTCAAAGTCTCTCATACAAAAGGTTTACTAGGCATTTTGTAGGAGTTTCCCCTTGGACCAATAACGTGAATTTTCTATAGGAAATAGAAGAAAGAGAAATCAAACTTTAAATCAGAAGACCGTAAAACAAATGACCCAAATAATGACTAAATATAATTGAAACAAGCTTAAAAATGATTAAAATCTTGAATATTCGATGAGACTATCAAGATAGGCGAGGATTTCAGGAAAGTGTTGCTATAAAACACATACAGTTTAGAATACCCACATCCATCAAAGCTCCAGACTCTGTATAGACATGTACACGTAGGACTTTATCGTTTTAAATGTCGCTTATCATTTTCGTTTAGATAATTTTTGTAGTATTTTACAATTGTAACTATTTCATAGTGAATCTACACGGATTTATTGAAACTGGTTGTTTAGTTGTTGGAAATTTTGAAAGCGTCCAATTTTCCATTTACTTGTTAAAGCTTTATCCTGTAAATCATATCCATTACCTTCGAATTATGTAATATACGTGAAAACTTCCTGAAAGAAGACGACAAACCAGCAAAGTTTGTTAATAAACGCAATTTGGATCATTTGTAACATTAACATCGCCACCATCATCTCTAATAACAGCAGCAGCAACAACAACAACAACAACAAACTTTTGAAATCTATTTAACAAGTTCGTTCAATATTCCACATCCTTCCTTCTTTTTCCTTTCTATCGATAAAGTAGTCAAATTAAATTCATTAAAGTGAATCCAATATTTACCTCACTAAGTAAGAGACTAGAAGACATGAGGGTAGGAAAAGGGAAATTAAAATAATAGTGGCTGTTGTTTTGGTACGGCTCTTTTCAGTAATTACGTCTACGATACGATGTGTTCTGAATTCGAAATGCTATTGTTATCTTGTTTCAGTAACGAAACTCCGAATTTACCACAACGTACAGTCAAATAAAAAAAAATGTTTGATACTAAATCAAATTAAACCTATTTCGCTTTCTGTCAATTCTATGAAATATTATCTATCACCATTAGAATTCTTCTGCAATTTTAACAGAATCATTGGATTTATTTTAATGTTATCTATTAGAAAAATTTCCACTTTTCATGGCTGGATTCACAATTATTTGCAAAACTCATGGAACAATAAGCCATCGTGACAGTTGAACTCTTCCTCAATAGATGCTTTCTATCCCTTATCACTTAACACATTCATTCAATGACAATCCTAAATCTAACAATGAAATTAATCACGTTTTTATAAAAATTGGCAATTCAGCTGAATAAATTACACTAAAGATAGATAATAAGCTTTTCCAGCTAAAATACTTTATCCTTCAAGAGTGCATGGAAGATTTATCAATCAAAATGTGGTAGAAACTGGAATAAAATCTTATCACTGCCAAAGGTGTGAATTACTGGTTGTCATTTACATAAAATGTAACTATCTGGCCATTTATAAATATTTGACTTTTATACAGGTAAAAAGATTTGACCAATTTTTATTGAAAATTGAGATTCAACAAGCTATAAGACTCAAGTCCAAAATGTCCAACATCTTTTTTCACTGTTTGAAATACATTTATTATTTTTGTACAAATAGTAAGTAACAGTATTTATTTGGAAAGCCAATTAGAGAGTGATGCGGGCAACAAGGCCCATAACCACACAAAGATAAGGCATTTCATCTGTAACCCTCTTGAAGCTTTCGTCCACCGCTACCACCACCACTACTGCTGTGAAACATTTTTAGTGAACAGAACAACAAATAGCTCGTTATCTACACTCTGATGCGTTTAATACCAATTGTTCAGCCACTCAAACAGAGGTTTTATCTAAATTCAAGCGCAATATTCGTAATACCGTTCATACAATTCTCACAACGTTTTTAGAATTAAAATATTACTTTACGGAATTTCAGAGATGGGTGGTAGAAGAATAAATATTGTATATATATCTATACTCAGATATTCAATGTAATGTTTAAAATTGACATAATCCAGCTTTTCATCAGACACTTCCGTTTGGCGGATCGTTACCGCCATCGCCGTTGATGTGCTTTGGAAAACTTCTTCTTCGTATTTACTGTGATTGGTTTTCATCTACAGTTTGATCGCACGTAGTCGAGTTAGTAATTAAATCGAAACGAACGGCAACGGCAACGAGAGGATTAGATGGCGTGTATCTACCAGAATTGGATGTCAACGCTTAACTCAATGTTCAGGATAAGAATTTTATGTTTAAGTAGAAATCAGGTTGCGGCTACTAATACTTTACTCTTTTGATTGTGATTGATCGAAATAGAAAGTGATTTTCTTTGCAATCTGCTATTTTTCCTGTACATTTCCCATTTTCTGGTTTATCGTTAAAAACGTCAAATAAGCGATACAAAGAAAAGGCCAACTGAAGAAAAATGCTAAAACTACGCACGAAGCGTGAAAATAAAACACAATAACATAGCATCAATATGGGCGTGTTCCAAGTATCACATATCAGTTGGATTTTTCGTTGAAATCCATAAACTTCTCTGTAAAAGCAAGCAAAAGTGTTATCGAAATTATTGATTCCACATATTCTCACAGTACAATGTTTTCAGAATATTGTTGATATACCCAATATATCTATATATAGCGTAGTATATAATTCCAGTAGGTCGAAAGGCCACTCCGACAATGTGTACTCAGCAACTGGAATGTATTTCTTCCTTTATTGCCAGATTTACTGTCTTGGATGTTTGTGTCCAGTGGGAGTCTCCAAGCACTAGTCTTAGCAAACATCGGATCAGCTTCACAATATCAAACAGATCCTTACCGAAGTACCCTAACTGATTTATGTGTATTGGTAACAAGTCCTACAGATATCTTGACTAAACGTACTCATATTTCTCCCTTTTATTTCAGCTTCAATTTTGTAAAATTGCGTTCTGAACCAATTTAAATTGCTTAGGTTTCCTGTTGAAATACAGTTGACTAATTGAAATTCGATAGAAACATGTAGGAGTGCATCCTCTAGTTATTAAAATTCCCAACTACCAGAAAGGAATTCAGAATTAACGGGGAAGATGAGTGAACGTTCCAAACTCTACTGGCATCAAACAATATATAGAGAGAAATACATAGACGTGGCAATCAACGCCAGATTGCTATAAGATTGAACGAACAACCACGAGAAAACATGACGACAAAATATGTTTTCAATAATGCATCTGTTGGATGTGGGAGCAAGTTTATTTGTCGTTTTTTTTTCTCTCTATACATGAAATTCTCTAACCCTCTTTGTTTGTTATAAGACATTAAAAAACCATTAGGATAGATGAAGCGAAATAACAATAGCAACGACCCTTCGTTCCTATCTTAGACTTAAAGACAATTGGGTAAATTAGATCGTTGAAAGTCAGGCATTAATTTTCCATTATGACATATTCAACAATATTTCAAAGATTTTGAATAAATAAATCAACCGATTTTAGAATATTTAAGTAAAAAGTTTTCGTTCGAATTGTTAAAACTTTATAGATATTCAATAAGATTCTTATTGTTGGAGTTTACTGTGAGGATAACAGATTTAATCTTGTAATTCCACGT
This sequence comes from Iselma pallidipennis, assembly GCA_037464855.1. Taxonomy (NCBI): domain Eukaryota; kingdom Metazoa; phylum Arthropoda; class Insecta; order Coleoptera; family Meloidae; genus Iselma; species Iselma pallidipennis. Next base: position 68,534 of record JAZBHA010000128.1, on the reverse strand, counting down.
GGCATCTGCAAAGTATCACGAATTGTGTATCAAGGCATTTTTTTCTTGGTTTATTAGAAAAGGAACCTTGTTATTATTGAAAATATTTGTCAGAAAGCATTGCCTCTATTTTAGGAATGTCTACTGTGTATTCTGAGGAGATGGCGTGAAGCACCCGCATCATTTCAGTATTTACTTAGCAAACACGACACCTCAATAACACACATCAGATGGTGTCCTAGCGTGCCACTCATATCTGAGCAACGTATACCTACATATGAAATTTGTTCGTTTTAACAGTAATATCAAAGTTTGGCGTTAAACTGTACAATGAAAACTTAAAGTGCACACTTGTCCTATTAAAAACAAGAACACGACCAACCAACTAAGCGCGCCTAGTTTTCGTAATTGATGATATTATAAAAACTTTCAAATACTAGTAGACTGTAGGCATGGTGGTTCTAAAACAATGCGACTTTTAGAATAATAGTAGAAGTCGAATAGAGATAGGAGAGAGGAAAGTTTTCAAAAGATCGCTCTTCACGACTTCACGGTCCATTTGCTATATGGAGGACTGTGGCATCGAATAATGAACGAATACCAACACTCTTTTTCATACTTGTGCAATTAATGAGACGGTCTTTTCGTGCAAAATCAGCAGACCAAACGGCTTTGCGTAGGGTAAATTATTACAAGACTAAGCGGCAAATTTTACCACAGCAAAAATAAATAAATGGTATCTCTATATAATTGAAACAATCAAATTTATAGTGGCTATAGATACATCTAGGATCTATCTTGAAGCAGTCATTACTACAAAGAAAATCTTTCTTTAGACAACTTCTAACTTTATGCGCTGAACGTTCCTTGTGTTTTATGTTGATTTCACGTATTTTCTTGCGATAATAATTCGACTTGTATTCGTTTGCTTCATTAAGTAGTTGATTGTTTGTTATGTACATAAAGTACAGCAACGTAATCAAGTTTGAATAAATTAAACAATTGCCTTGTTAAAAGTTATCTGTTCAAATTTGGATGACAGTTGCTGTTAGAATAAGCATTCAACTTAAAGTGTTAGTAAAGTTTACGATTTCAGTCTAAAGAATGCACATATACATACACACAAACCCATACATATATAGAGAACGCGAAGAGTTCTCTTGAATCAGCTATAGCAATGGTGCCAACGAAAATGTAGTCTACTGGTTGGGCAAACGTTTATTGTAGTAGTAGTTAGAATGGTGTATGCTGCAGTTTCCTACGGAGAGACAATTACTGCTGCAGAAACGGGCACCGTTTCAATTAAGACTGCGATATATTGCGGCATTACTGTCTGCTACTTTAGATGTCGTTACACTCCTGCCTACCTATAATTCAGCTTTTTTTGGTCGTCGCAACGATTACTTTAACACCAAACAGCTCAAACTATTATCGAACCTGAATGTTATTTCACTCTAGTCACTAATTAACTTGATAGAGAGTTGTAAGTTTGGTGGAGGCGCCGGGCTATTCTCTGATTTGATTTGACTGACCAATCAGAAATTCTAACTGATAACTATGTACAGTACAATCCAAGACTGGAAAAACTTCTAAATTGTTATTTCGTGTATATGTTTAATATTATAAATACTAATAAATTTAAAATAAAACTGTATATAATGGTAGACAATTTATACAAGCACACAAATTTCAACTAAAATCACTACTTAGGCAAAACAGCAACAATAACACGCTAGTTAATTAAATTGAAAAATCGCTTGACCATATTTATGTATATTAATTTATTCAATTATCGATCATTAAAGCTTATCTATTATATTGTTATCAACATAATAATATAAAATAGTAACGAAAGCTACTAAAACAAAAACAAAATTGACTCTAGTTGGTGTTTTTATTGATATATTGAAACTTCGCGTGCAAAATCTTTATACATACATATATTGTTGTTGCTAAGTTTAACTCTACAAGAAAAAAATATTCAATAATTTTGATTTTGTCGCATTAGTTTAACATTCAGCCCAGTTTAAAGTACATATAAGTGCTTGAAAGATTATCGAATCATGTGAAAAGTTGGAGTTTTAACTATAAATTATGACAAATATGTTGTAGTTAAAATGTATATAAACCAATAATCGTTAAAATAGTTTTGAAGGGTCGTTAAGAACCGAAAGTCTTAATATTTGGAATGACTGTTAAAAAGAGCACTTGCCAATACTACTGAAATTACCATTTAAAGAAAGTATTCTATTTTAACTGGATTCATTTAGGTAATTTTATTATAAATAGATTTTGCCCTTTAACTGAAGCCTTCTACCAAGGCATTTTCTGGGGCCGACAGTTTGAACAGTTTTGGTAAACCGCAACCATATAAATACTATACTTTGGTTTATCACGTTTCATTTTCATTTATATCGACAATACACTTTTAGCACAATTAGGTATCAATTTTGTAAGCGTGTTACAATGACAATAATATACGCAAGCACCTTCAAAAATTAATTGATAAATAATGAGAAACTTTTCATTGATATAATTATACGAATTTGTTTAAAGGCAGGTCTGATTTACTTACGAACTATTCGTGATAAAGTCTACTAAAAAATTGTTCATTATTTCATTAAAGTCTAGAATATCTTGAATTACTGGAAGCTACACTACAACTTAGTAAATAACGTGTTGTAAATGAATTCGTTATAAGTATGTACGTACTATTGCATTAAAAATAGCGTGACAAGAATAGAAACACCCAAAATTGTATATTTTAAAGGAGTTAAATGATCAACACTATATATTTTAAAATAATACGTTCCTACTAGAACTGTTATTGAATAATTTGAATATCTACATATGAATTTTGTATTTCCATGAGAGTTTTTGCTTTTTAATAAAAAAAGAAATGCTGTAAGGCGTAAATTTTCATAAAATTACAATTTTCATGTGAAATACTGTTTCTAAAAATTCAAGTACTTCATGTTTTCTGTGGAACAACATTAAGACAACATTAAAAATAGATTTTAGTTTATTTTGATTCCTAATATAGTTAAAGCTCCTGTTCCTACACATCGGAAATGTTTAGTCAAATAGTAAATCAAATCGTTTTCCTTTCCTTTGTATGATGTATGTACTACTGTATATACTGTGGAAATGAAGGGTCAAATGTGAACGTTAAACATTTTGAGTGCCCCTAAGAGACTGGTGTGGTCAAAATGGTGCTAATCTACAACGCGATACACGTGCGATAACATGTGAATATCAAATCACGTCAGTAGTAGTTTGTGTGGCGGCGGCGGCGCCGTTTTATGTTTGACACTGTTCGTGCCGAATCACCATAAATGTTTGAATTTTACTACGAAATACAAAATAAGCAGTATAGTGGTTGGTACTGTTCTGGTGCCGCAACTACATCCGGTTTAGTTGTAATAGTAATAGTAGTAATAGTAGTAGTAGTAGTTTTGAATTCGGTACACTATAATCACTGACTTTAATTTACTATATGAAGTGAAGTATTCAAAAGACTCTCAAATCTACACTGCATCTACCACAAATTTATTATTACTCAACACTTAATTAGAGACAGTTTTCTTTCTACTCCTCTACCGAGCTGTAAATAATTTAGAAGCAATCCAAGTAATGAAGACATATGTTTTATACAGTGTCTTTCTATCACACCGGAGTAGGCTGTAAATATTAATATTTTAGCAAAATTCAGTTACTGTATCTACTAATGTGATTAAGATTATTAAACAGAGGACGACTATAATTACTAGCGTTAGGTAAGGATTCCAAATATAGTAACAATTCTGTCATTAAATATAATTAATATTTTTAACAGTCGAATGGATGGCATTTTATTATTCAGATTACTAAAGCACCCATTAGATTCTCTAATAATAAAGTTACTAAAAACTGCCTTATAGACTGTAATTTGCCTAATGGCGTTAAATTTCAAATTAAGTGTCAATAAACAGCATGAAGACGATGGATGAAAGCGCTTCATTTTCTATTATTAGGACGAAGTAATTTGTACCTATATAGTTAATATATAATATAAAATATTAATTTTCTAGAATTCTAGTAGTTTTAATATTTCTAGCTACAATGATATAACTTTCTTCAATTCATATCTTCAGCAAAACCCCTGGAGCAGTCTAAAAGCCTAGACTTCGTCAATTCAGTCTTGCAATGCAAATTATGTTCAGTTACCAGTTCAAGAGACACAGTTACAATAGGTCAGAATAAAATATCACCAATTTTAAATGGAATCTTGCTCATTCCACAGACAATACCCATAGTACCCAAGTCGAACGAACATAAGAACCTTCTACAATGCGTCCTAAACCAGAAAGTCAATTTTCCATTACTATCTCACTCACAAAGTTACCCGTCTCGTTTTGTCTTTTATTCTTCCTATACCTCAACATAAAGTCCGAAAAACAATAAACTTAACGTTGTCGTCGCGTGTATTAATTTGCTACCAAGCCTCAATCCCCCCCTTTACACCACTCTGTATCGTCTGTCTGGTTTCTATTCCTTCCTCTTAACTTTTACGGAAAACAATAATACTTGGCCAAATTTCGAACTCAATAGTCTCAAGAGTTTTCAGGAATGGTGAACGAAGTTGGCCCCGTGTTAATTCTTGTTTAAAAGTAAGTCACCGGAAGATTACGAAACTTAAATTGTCTGCTCCCTTTTCTACATTCTGATATAAAGTGAGAGGCTATTGAACAGGATGGAAATTAAATATGCAACGGTGGCTTTCTGTTATGCAAAACATCAAGACGATTCTATAAAATTGTTCTCCAAGCAAATATCTTGGAAGAGACAGAACTACTATTTCAACACAAGAAGATTTCCCGGAATTCTCTTTACCATTCAATGGGGAAGAGGATTCTGATTAATATTGTAGATCCACTAGTAAATAAAATAATAATGTTAATAATTCTACTAACTTGACATTATTGTATAGTTTGTATAATAATTTATTGTATTTTCTGTTGAATGGTTAAAGCTGTGTGTGTGTATGTACGGAGACACAGTTGGTGTATGCAGATCCGTTCGCTCCGAGTATGAATATATTATAAATTTCCTGCAATACATAATACCCGTAGAAAATCTTAAACTTTTCAATTTCAACGTAGCATGCAAGAATGGCGACATCCATTATATATATTGTATATTTTTATTGTGTCATGATTGGTTATTGGTTAGGAAATTGGCTGGCTTAAAAACGGTCCGGTAAATTTAAAGTTTAAGTGGTTGGAGGGTGTATACTTGTATATATATTGTAACCCGGAAATAAAACGAACTAAGAAAATAGAAAAAAAAGAGAAAGAAATCCCAGAGTTGGCTAAGTTTTGATTTGTTTGGCAATAAGAGTAGTATAGGAGTGGTCTCGCAATTGATTCCAGCTTGTTGACATTTTGCTATTGTTCCACAATTCAACTGTAACGCACTACACCAATAGAGAATGATATTTTATGTGAATCACTGTGACAAGTATTGTTAATATTTATGAACCATTTCATGATTACACTCGTTGAACTGGTTAATGTGATTTATATTAGATTGTAATTATCATATCCATACCACCTAATACATGGAGCTTTGGTCAAATAGTGAACATTCATCCATTAATTTGATATTTATATCAACGCTGGTAATTTCGATTTACCAATTTTGTGTGTACATAGTCCTGCGATAGTGTTTATTTAATCCTGGAGACACAAAATTGATCGATAATGATAAGTTAATGTAACTTAACAAGAGATTGCACTTTCTATAGATGAAACTCATACATATTGCCATTAGAGCAATTGTCCTGGATGATTACAGTCAAGGAGAAATACGAAGGCAATTCACCGTCCAAACCGGCTTGATTAGAATTGTGGGCACGCTAAGAACAACCCTTTATACGTCCAAGGTCTGATGCATGAGCTCTCTTCGTGTCGGTAACTAAGTTTGAGACCACGTTGTACATTACAGCCAACAACGGCCTATTACTTAGGCCGACACTCCATCTGTCACCCGTCATACAACAGATGCTACCAGGGTATACCAGTTTTCGATTCCTAATACCCTTCGCCTAAATTAACATTAGCCAACGACAAATTTAAAAATCTTTCAAAATTGAATTTCCATAACACATGCATTCTGTGTTTTTTTTTTCAGTTTTGATGTACGTGGCAAACCATTGTCCCAAGCTCGACATTGGTCAGCACCGGAAGTGTTCGGATCTAGGGCATACTTTCGTACAGTATCTGAACCTGCACAGCTCGTCATCGACGACATCCGGCGTCACGATGAGGGCGTCTACCGGTGCAGAGTGGACTTCCGTAATGCACAGACCCGCAGTTTCCGTTATAATCTCACCGTTATCGGTAAGTATATTCTATTACTAAAAGGGAGGAGAATTTTACAGTGTTATTGACAGCATAAAAGCTTAGTCATAGTCATATCCTTGATGACTCAACAAACTGTTATCTATCCTACAGTTCGTCTAAAGTAGCCATTAACTAACCACTAAAGGCAAGGGCTTTGAGAAAACCTTAGCATTTATATCAATTTTTCACATATTATATAATATGCATAGTATCCCCTAAGTAACAAATTGCTGAAAAGAAAGTTAAATTCGCGTCATTAGACGAATAATTTTCCTAAGCCCAGAAAATCGACCAAAGCATATTATTATGCTTGATTTAATTAAAATAATACGACTTTTATCTTCTAGTCAATTTTGTATGCAGATTTCACGTTGAGAAGACGTGCAATTTTTTTATCCAAAAAGTTATTCAATAGAGCTTCTAAGGGTTTTTTGTAACTTTGGAGTACGTTGACTGAATGCAACTATCCATCAAAACGAAGCAACCAGCTTATTTAAATTGGTATCCTTATTATGCTCTCGTGAAATATAGATTTACCGTTAGTATCAGTTAATCAAATTTTGTACACCTGAATGGAAAAGATAAATTCTTGTTGAAATACGGTAAGAACTAACTAAACATATGTGTAATCTAGTCCATAATTGAATAAAAGCTGTTTTGCTTCTATTTTACAGAATAAATCATGTAATCTTAATCTCATACATGTAACTTATGAAAGCCTACCAATTTATCAATAAAACAAAGGTACACTGTTATCACTGGAACAAATGCCGTTTAAAACACGGCATTAATAGAAAATCTAATATTGTCTCATGATAGTTCTCTGGTATTCATTAAGGTTGTTTTATTTTACCTATCAAGTCCGGTGTCTTGTTGACTAATAGCTGCTTATAAAATGCCATTTGTGCTTGTCATACAGGCAAATATAAATAGATAGCATTCAATTAAGGACCGAGATATCATACGCACAGCAAATATCCATATACCGTATAATTTACTCGAATAATCCGATTTAGTAAACTAACATAACTTTACCCAAAAGCCTCGATCATTAATATAGGAACTCTACAACGTTATATGTATGTAAACGTGTATGTCACACAAACTTAACTAAACTAATTTAAATCTCCATGAAATCCTACGATGTTCATATAGATATTATATTGATTGCTATTGAATATATGATATAATGGAAACAATAGTTTAGATATGTTATGTGGAAATTTCGTATATCAAATAACCTATTCAATACACCATTTTGAAACGACTGACAGATATGTTTAATTACGTCTGGCTTACTGCCTGTACTCAACCAGATGGTGCTCATGAGTCGACAGTCTGACCCAGCCGACCACAGCAGGAATCCCACGTCTTCGAGAAAGGATAACAGAGTTAATGGGTCAACTGATTAATGGCTAAAGATGCAAACACCAAGACAAACTTGGTCACCCAAGTTGACCTTATACCTCAACAAAAATAAAACACTAATTTGACTTTAAAGTTCTCATGTTTCTTCTAGAAAAGTCATCAATCACAGTAGTACAAAAAAATTTAATAAAAATCAGTCAGAGATTCAATTGTAACATCTAACGATAGATTATTTTTATTTTAACAAGATTGGTTTCTATAACTAGAATAATGAGAATATCCATCTGCCTGAGGGATTACAAGGAAATCAATAAGGACTTCATTATATGATCCACAGGCTTCAGCTTTAACGGATTTGAGGTCTTGGTTGGTTCACTCTCATACCCCGTTCTCTACACCCAATTCCTTCTTCCTCTTCAAATAATCCGCGTATCGAATCCAATTTTCTGACAGATAAGTTCACTCCATTTATAACCTATTCAAAGGTTTTTAAATTGAGAGATGTAGCTTTTTTTTTCGGAACACCCAGTCTGAATTAAAATCTTTCATGTCTTAACGTTAGCCATTATAAGCTTTCAGATTTTTCCATAGTAAAATCATCATCGTCATCACCATTCTAAAGGTTTTATTCAATTTCCATAAGGAATTCTTGCCAAAAAAAGGGGAACAGTTTTTACAAATTTTGAAATGTTTTGATTAGGTAATCAAATATGAAAATGCTTAATAATATTTTCATGAAAATTAAAGGCACAATAGAATAGAATTTCATGTTGATTTAGTCCACATTGAACATATTTTCAAGTTGTGGTGTAGTTGGTAGTGACGGATATATCGGAAATTGTAAAACGAAAAAGCTGTTGTTGTTGACTGAAATATTCATAATATACCACAAACGTTAATCAGAAATCTGGTAATACTGAACCTTCTGGTACTACAACTGATTGTGAGCAAATTCTATGACTTTCGATTGCGAGTAAACCAGCAAGTGGTATCTACTTCTATACGACATCTTTCCTATAGGGGCAGAATACAGATAATAATAAATGGAGTTGCAGTTTTGATAAATTCGTCCCTTAAAAGCCATCCGACATAATACAATAAAAGGCAAATATTTGAATAACTTATTGTAAGTAATATTTTAGCATTCGTCTGACAATCCTACGACTAGTTAAAATATCGCCGTACTTATTTTTGTGACTTGATAAGCCCAACAATAAAGATGAACTGCTATATAATAAATGAAATAAATATAAAGTGGATCGATAAAGGGTTAAGGAAAATTTGTGGAAAGTTCAAATGCATATTTGCGTGCAATTCGTAGATACTATGTTTCTCTATTTGGTAGTTTGTTTGGGTCGGGGTGGAAAACATGATAGTGTTTTACGAACAGTGAATTTGTTCTTTTCTAGATTTGTTATCGCTACAATTTTAATTATTACTAACTTCCGTAGTTTGTTGCCCGGTAATGCTTTCTATCCATTTTGTTGCGTTATCAAATACCATTTAGGCTACTATTGTACATCATCTTTCTATGGAATATTACCTACTTCAGAAAAGTCTTTTTGCATATAAGTATGTGAAAAACTGTAGTGGTAATTTGGTGGTAGACAGTTGGTAACAAATAACTTGATAATAATGTTTACGATATACATAATACGGCACATTTAGCGGTATAATAGCAGCTGACGCCTGAAATAATATTACCCAGATTCCGGTTTCTGTACGCCCAGGTTTCAGCCGCATAAATTATTCAGAAGGAAATTGTCGAGTTTATTCAAGTTACTTGAAATTTCTTGTTGAAGAGGAGTACCCCCATTGGAGCCGGTGTCAAGAAACATTCAAGGATAAATGAAAGAAAGAGAAAAAAATTGTTTTCACCCAAAAGTCTCTCGCCTTTTGTGGGTTATCCATAAATTTCATTCACATTAAATGTTAAATTATCGCTTGAGGTTGACAATAAAACTGTTGGAAGTTAAGGAACAATTTTCAACGACATATATATGTACATGAAAGTCACTTGGAGTTTGGTTTCTTGTCTTGTCTTGAAAACCAGACTTCGGTTCCTATAATTACCAGACCTAATGACAGTCAACTTAAACGGGTATGTTACGGAGAATGGAGTGCTTTTTGCAACGATTAGTATCATATTAATAGTTGGTTTAGCAGTGCACAAGTTCGTGCACGACTTATATTACGCTTTCCAAGATGGGGTGAAAGTAAAGTCTCATTGGGGTGAGTCTATCTCATAATGCGATAAAATCGTGGCTGTTAAAATTTGAACGCTCGTTTAAACTGTTGACTGTAATATACCATTTGCTGATTTAACGACATCCTGAAATGGGTTTACGTCAGTTTTTGTGGTTTTAATTGAAAAAAAAATACTCCTATATATTAGCGACAGAGCTTTGGTATTTGGATCCGATTCGACGAAAAATTGAAGTTTTTTCGTGTGTGCGGTTGTGTTAACGACAAAGGACAATATGTCTCTGTGAGAAAGATGAAGGGTTGGCTGTCCGGTGCTTGAACTGCGGACGTTTGTTATGAAAATTGACCACGTTAAAAGAGCAATTCATCAAAGCGTTGACTCGTCGGCCTCAACGCTGTCAGCGTTAACCCTTGCCCCTGTCCAGTAATGTGCTCACATTGATCGCCATTCTCATTCCCATTCTTTCATCGTGCTTTGTCTTCCTTACATATTATAGTAGGACATGGCCGTTGCCACTTCATATGTAATGTGGCCATAACCAAATAGCATTGGGGGCTCGACTGAATCTGATATTCGTTCCACATCCATCTATTCCTCTTATTCTTTCTTTTTTAGCCACTATGAGGTCATATACGTTCAAACATATCTTTCCTTTTTCTCGTATGCCCCCAATTTTATTTTTATTCAACGACTGGAATAATTCTGTTATTGGACGAACGTATTTATACGTACATATGTATTGAGAGAAGTAGACGAGTCGGCTGACTGTTTCAAACATTGCTGATTCTTTATCACCACACTAACTTGACGGAAATATCGATGAATAAAAATTGAACGGCGTTATTAAATTTGTTTTTCAAGAGAGTTCCGATTGACGGTAGCAAAAAATAAAAACTTGGCTGAGTTCACATCTTCAATAAAAATCGCTTCTCCACCAGGAAATTGTCGCCAAGTACGAGTGCTTCGTTAGTTCATTATAGTGACTTACATACAGTATAACATGATATTTGACGAAGATTTTCAGTAGGAAATATTCTCCAATAATCACAAACTTGCACAAATAACATTTCAAATATAATAATTCTTGTATTTGAAATACTTAAACACAGAATTTATGAGCGCAGGTCATTTTTGACAATGTTTGGCTTAAATCATGTTTAAGCTCGCATCGTATGCAAATCTTCGTTGCAAGATAACGTGAGCGTGGTCGATTTCCGCAGTCATTCTTCATATTCACTCAAGCACACTACAGTACACATACGTACACGTATATCTATACATTTATTCTCGTATATGTATGTACGTGCATACATACATACTACAACAATACGAAGCCGGACTGCGGTTATATACAACTCTAGTTGTGAAACTTGCAGTAATTCCTTTAGGAACACATTTCACGAAGAAAATACTCTCTAGACCATTTAAACGATGTAAATCACCTCGTTATTTTTACCCTAATACTCTACAGTCTTGTGGTATTCTTTTTAATGTCTCCAACGTTCTCTTGAATCTCGAAACGAAAACTCCATTTCAACCCTTTCCTCGTAATTCAGTATAATAACAATTTTACCAAATCATTGAAAAATAGAAAGAAATTTTCTTTTTCATTAAATTTAATTTAACTCTATTACATAAATTTAAGAGATCTTTAATTTATTTAGTAGTGTTGGATTGTTCATCTTGTTACAAAATTCAGATAATTGGAAATCTGTCTATAGACCTCATTAAATCCCTGTGGAGTCTGCGTTGTGTCGTAACAGTCTGTTACCAGAATATTTTTCTTAACAGTCTCATAAAATCTTCGTGTATTATTCCGAATGAGTTGCAAAGCAAGCAAAAAGTTAGGAGGGTTGAAAAGCCGCTTAATCCGTCGCCATTGGTAGTAATAGAAAAACTCAATTTTTCGGGATTACTAACGAATAGTACCTTCACAAAAAAAAGAACGACAACAACAACCTATTCTACAACAAACCCTTACAATTAATTCTTGTTTTTTTTTTTATGGCGAATGTTCAAAGTGTAGTAATACTAACCCAAAGTAACCGTTATCAGTAATATTATTTAAAAATTCTAAAAATAAAGAAATCACTTAGAGTGTACAGAGATGAAAAACAGCTTTTAAAATCATTACTACATAATGTTGCTTTCTTCGGGAGCATTTAGCTCGACTAATTCTGTGCGTAGGTGGAATAGCGTTTTAGCGATAAACAGATTTGATAAAAGAGTGAATTATATCAAACTCTCTCTGTGTAATAACAACACAGTAATTTCTTCATCTTGTTTAGTTAAAATTTTACGATAAAATTAATTACATGTTTGTTGTAACTTCTGTTGAATGCCTTATTCCTTTTATTTATTTATAAATTTTTGAATCTCCAAAGAAAGTTTAGACCAAAAAATAACATGAATGAAATTTTTTTTCCATGATCAACTTTCCATACCAACCTTCCTTCACAGCTCAACTTTGCTCACCCTTTAATTTAATTAATATTTTAAAACGGTCATTTATCTTCGTAATTAATGATTCCTAAATTAATATTTAATTACTTGGAACGTTTTACCTCACAATTGTTTGAAAAATATAAAAGTATGTGGTACATAGTACGTGTTTCCGTTTCCTTGAGCTCTCAACGAGATTAATTCCTCTAATTGGAAACGATTTTTGTTCCATTACCATTGAAACGGAAAGTAGGATTTTTTTTTGTTCGAACGATTTTTTAGATTTATTCTTTATACGGATTGTGTTGTATTTTTCATAAAAGCTTCGAAAATGGAAATAAATCTATAGGATAAATCATTCCGATTTTGCCTCTTTTTGCAGACAACTGAAACATACATATGTAGAAGCATAGTATCACCAAATCGGCTTTGATATTTATGGCGAATTACGCTAAAACCAATTAATCAGACAATAGGTAATATTTTAAATAATGTCAGCCTTAGAACAGGGAAACAGTTCAATATAATATTTTCATTTTTCGCCAACAAGGTCATCCATCTTTCTCAAACGGGGGAAAAACGTTGAACCATTTGGTGTATAATTCTGATAAATAGCCTCAGATTAAAATATATAAACATTGTATTTCATGTATTGTGATGGTAGAACATAGTTGGATTTCTTTCAACCCTTTTGTTAGACAAGTCTTCCAAAAAGGTATTTATAAAATCGGGCTTCATTTTAAACATCTTTAAATATTAAATTATGGGGATTATACTCCAATTTATCTAGATTTATACTCTTAGCCATATTGTGGCGTGTGAAATATGCCCGCTTCTTTACATTAATACCAAACGTTCAGCCTATATTTTATTGTTATTAAGCCTATAGCTCTAAAAAGAAAGATGAAATTTCCTGCTGGAAGCGAATCAGTTGAATAACTTTTAGCTTGAATTGAATTTATTTCTATTCATATACAACCACCATACTACCAAAAAAGAACTAAAAAACGCAACTGAAAAGTCACCATAAATGAAAATAGAAAAGTCAAATTATTTTGCTAGAATCAGATCAAAAATTGAATAAAATTTTATCTTGAAATGAATTTCCTTTGCAGTCCCACCAGAACAGCCAACTATCCTTGACAAGTGGGGCCGTCAGCTTAACGGAACTGTTGGTCCCCATGAAGAGGGCGATGAGATATCACTCACATGTCGGACAGTGGGTGGACATCCACAGCCAATTGTCCGTTGGTTGGTCAATGCTGTCGTTGTAGATGATCAACCGGAACATAATGCTGGTGATGTTATTGAAAATAAACTGCAATGGCAACGTGTTTCTAGAAAGGATTTGGACGCTATATTTACATGTCAAGCTGTCAATACAATTCTAACAGAGCCGAAAACTGCATCAGTCCTTCTAGATTTACAACGTATGTATGATACTTTCAGTTATAGTAACGCTTTATCAATTTTCATTGTTTTTTTTTGTAGTGAAACCATTAACGGCTCGGATTATTGCTAAAGATGGTCCTTTAGTAGCGGAGAAACGGTATGAGGTGACTTGTGAATCGGCTGGATCCCGACCGCCAGCTATCATCACCTGGTATAAAGGGAAACGTCCGCTACGCAGAACGAAGGTAATAACAAGCCCTTTTCATTTCGTGACTTATCTTGGAACGTGCCAATTTAAATTTTAACAAGATTAATCTTTTCATGTCACCGTTGTTCTTGTTATATTCATTTTTAGTGTTTTTGTTCTATTTAAATCTTGTGAAAAATTTTATTCCTATGTTATACTATCTGCCTCATCGTTTCACCCCATTAGTCTCACATATACATCTAGATATACTTTGCATATATACGTTGCCACACAACATCAGTAGAAAAGTCGATTGAATTTCTGCGGAACATCAGTATATTTTCGTTTAACTCTCCATTAAAATGTATAATGGATTAGAATTTAACGTAGAGAATGGTAGCAGAAAGTGAGATAGAGAGAATTTGAGAAACAGGTACAGGCCGCTTGAATTGAACTGTTCCAGTATATTAAACAGGTAGTCTAATTTGCATACAGAAAGCGTCATTTAATATCTGATCTTGTTTGTATCTTTATTAAAAATCGTTCAACAAGTAAACGAATCGATTTTAAGCGGTGAAACAATTTCTTCCAAATATATAAAATTCGTAAATGGTGCACATCTCCAAGTCATTACTGAAACTTCTGATAACTAACTTTGCAGAAAAATCGTAAGTAAACAGTTACCCGGTGAAGAGTTTTGTGTTGGTCGTTCTTATTTTCAAAATTAAGATACTTGTTCAGAACTATCCTCTTAATATAGAGATTTCTAACATTATCTGACTTTTGATAATTAAATTTCTAATGTCTGAATATAAATAACAATATCCAAAGTGATTATCATAAAAAGCAGCTCCTGTCTAGATGCCAGTTTCAATTTTCTCCACCAATGCAAACCACAAATGAAATTATAGTAAAACATTTTACATGTAACGAAGACTGTCTTGACAAAATCGAGTGTGTTTTTTAAGTTTCTAAGCTGTTGATGGAGCTATCGTAACTCAAAACATAGATATGATAATTCAGAATCAGTTGCTGAATTTGAGTGCATATTCAGGAAATGTTTCCATTACTGTCAATTAATATGATGAATTGTAATGGATTTTTATCTATTCACGTGGAAAAATCCTCAAGAAATCTAGGCTAAAATAATTAAATATGAGCAAATTGTATGATATAAGAACGCACGTGTTCACCCAGTCAACACAGAGTTTAAAAAGCTTAAAGCCTCCAGATTTTCCTACTCCCATAAGTAGCAATATAATTAATCGCTTTATGTTCTCCAACCTTCTTCAACTTTTACTGTTTATTTTAAAACTTTTTCTCTCTGTGTGTGAGTATATAAGTTATACAGCAGAGGCTTTTAATTGTACTTTATAGCAGGAATTTTTTTATAGTTTATTTGTTTCGATATCAGCCGGATTGATGGTCATAAATCTCAACAACAACACCAACAACAACAACAACGAACAACGAAACTTTAGTTTCAGTTTTTCGACTGTTCATCATAACTTCTTATTTTAATATTTCTCAACTCTTAACACAAATCCCAGTATAAAAGTAAACTTTTCATTTCATCGTACCGTTGCGGCAGCGAATATTCAAATAATATAGCCTACTTTAAAATTTAAATTAATTGGTCTATAATTCCTCATTTATTTTCAGCAAGAAACGCGAGAAAATGTAACAATAAGTGAGTTAAGTTTTGTACCGACGACCGAGGATGATGGAAAATCCATAACATGCCGAGCCGAGAATCCCAACGTTACTGGACTATTCCTTGAAACATCATGGAAAATTGACGTCGTCTGTAAGTACAGTTTTTATTTTTAACTCACACAGTGTTAACTGGAAATGTGTTTTAAAATGTTTTTCTCGATAATAGCCGCCGTTATTGCCCGCATTTCCAGCAACCCATTCAAGTTGAATTTCCTCTACCATGTGTATTTGGGCAAAACAAGGCTGGTTGGAATAGAAACAGTAATGACATTGTCTAAATTTATCCACCAATTTCTGGTTTGCTCTCTAATGAAAATGTTAACAAAATATCTGACTCTCTTTCTTACAAATTTTGAAACATTACTTTATCGATATAAGCCTATAATACAAACTTCCTTAAATCCGGATTTCTTTTTTAAGGATAATCACCTGTTCGTTCAGATTAATGTACGTTTCGTTCCTTTACCATAAAGTTTAACTCTATATTCATTGTTTGAGGAGAGAGGGCGACTTGGAACTTTGTTCGTAAGTCCATAGTAATTTTTCATTTTCAACCTGACCGTAATTAAAGTTTCATTAGTGTACTTTTGGTGAAAGGTTTTTTAATTAGTTCAAATGTATTGTAAAAGTAAAGCAGTTTTTTAATTATCTCCATACGGTCCCCTGTAATTGCTTCGTATTTAATAATTGTGTCCCAATTATCAGCAAAAAATGTACCTAATTTGTTACGAACAAATATGGACTGTTAATTATCATTGATAAAAAAATCGAGTACAGTGTGTGTATTTCAAAAAATGCTTCAATTTAGCATTTCATTTAAGAGATTTCTATTTATTTTTATCATAACAATAGAATTTCTTTCATCAAACTCCTTTTCAATTAATAAAAACCGGCCCACCTGCTGCTGATGAGATTTCCCGATAAATTTATCGGAATTGTCAAACGAAAACGAATTTGAAATTGAGAAGGTGTAAAAAACGACCTCAATGTTTTTTTTTCTCCCCTGTTGAAATTGTTTGGGTTAGGAACACTCTCGTCTCCTTTCCTTTGTCTTTGCTTTTCTTTTCGAGAGACCGATCGTGTCCCGGCCGAACCACAAGTTTTCTTCGTCTGTTGTTGCTACTACTGTTACATTGTTGAAATTCGAAAAACGACCCCTTTATCTCCCATCCCAATATTCTCTCACCTCACACCCAACCCGGCCTGTCACAAAGCGTAGCGCTCCATTGCGGAATCTGTTCATTTTCTTGGACTATTGTTTATGAATCCAAGACAGAACACATACATACACAACAGTCTATCAATGATTTATATATCTCGAGAAACTGTTTTTGCTGTCAAAATACTGACAATGGCGTATTGTTTCAGACCCCCCGCAAGTGTCGCTCCATCTTGGGAGTACACTCAATGCTGATGACATCAAGGAAGGTGACGACGTATATTTCGAGTGCAGAGTTACTGCCAACCCCCACTGGAGGCGACTCACTTGGTTACATAATGTGAGTACAATAAGAGACTTTCTCAAAATAAAAAGAAACCTGACTTTCTGTGAAATGAGATGGTAACTTTTTTAAATAAAAAGTCTATCCATAAATTAATTTACCAGTTTGTCGATATTTTCTCTCGGAATACTTTTAACATTTCACAGCTCGAAACTTGTTGAATTTGTCACACCCTGCAACACGTGACGACAGTATGCAAGATGGAGTGTTCCGTCGAGAGACGGTGGCAACTTTATGGACTCACAGAGTAAAACGGGTTGATATGTGTCTGTGGGTGTGTGCGGCTTTACACGCATGTGATAATTGTCTTGTAGCTGTTCTCATTCGATCTGTCATCGTATGTCAACGTAGATATATGAATGAGAGTCGAAAGGAGAAAATGTCGCGAAACCATTTCCACAGGGCGTCATCTTTCTGCATCATTCGTTCCTTCTGTTCGTTCATAGTTCATTAAATTTCCCATCTCTCCTTTATCAATCTATGACTATCGATTCTGTGACGGTTCATAACGTTCACGTTATACACTAAAACCGATAATCGTGGAAGTCATTTCTATATAAAACATGATCTAGAATGAAAACCACAATTTCCTGATGTTTTGTGATTGAACTAAACCCTCTATCGTCCACATACAAACGTCTCATATTTTTTGTCAAGATATCGATTTTGTAATAGAAGCAGAAAGTCTAAAAAAAAACGAGAAGAAAAATCTAACAAATTATTAATTTTTATTAAAACAAGATAAAGTATGACGTTATTTTTTAATGGAAAACATCACAAATTGGAATTTTGCCACGTTTACCCACGTTCTACTATCGTACTTCTCCCTGTTCACATTTAAAAAAAAAAACTAGAAATCCTAAATCATAGCTATGGAGTTTATGCACTTTGTTTAATTGAAGTCCGGAAATGCTGAGTTTTTTTCGAGTAAGGGTGGTTCCACCAACATTCCCTTCTAATATAGACGGAAAGCAGTCATTCATCGAAGTTCTCATGTGTATGAAAAAAAGAGCACTAGCAGAATGAACAACGGACACAAATAAATTAAAAACCGTTATGGAAAATGGTGGAATGGTCTGTGAAGATAACGAATTCGTATTCTATCCGAAAATAAAGTTGTCTGACTGATTCGGGTGGTTCATAAAGGGAAGTTTTGTAGATTATTTATTGTTAGACATGATGGTTTTAATGTAGAAGTCAGTTGCTCAACTGAGCACTGAAAAACTTCCAAATAGTTCCTCTTTTCATCCCCAAAAACAAAATAAAGTGCAATATTTTTTGTGATATCTGTAAATATAACGATAAAATATCATGGATTTATTGCTCACTCTATACAATAAATATTGGCGTATGCATATGTATTACATACTATCTTTAGGTATATTTTTTCTACATGTTATTTTTTTATAGCAGGATATCATTCTTGATTTGAATGTAGAATATAGCGACCAATAGCAGATCCACTAATCTTAGTGGTTGTCGCTGTTTGTCATCTCTATTCACCGGATGGATGCTTCGTTGTGAGCTTGTTTGTCTTTAAGCACCCTGTAGGGTTTTCACATAACACGTGTGCTTGTTCGGTAGAAGATAATCGAGGAACATGTTTACGCTCTGAGCGATAGATATCTTCGCGAACATATTCTTAATATATGTATACGTATATTGTACATAATATATCTATACATATATGTATGTATACAATACAGTTATATGTATGTAGTAACACACACACAAACAGTTTTATAATTCGTGTTAATTTTCTCTGTTTGCCTTTTGTACAAGTTTTGACTAACAATAAATATCTCCACCACTATCAGTATAACGGCTTGCGCTTCTCTAAACCCAGTTTATTGACATCGTAAGCTTCAATTTTCATCAAGTATAAGTAAATCTCGTATATTTACTTTGTTAATATTTAAGTTTAAAGCTCAAACAAGCTTTAACATTAATATTTTCAGGATTAATTAAAGTTTTTCTTAACAATAAATAATTTAATGTTTTAGCACCGGAGCGCGCTGTGCGTAACGAGCGAAATTTCCGCGGTTTACCTTCATCTTCCAGATATTTCCTTTTTGGATGGAAGGTCTGAAATTTAATAAAGAGCATCTGTTAGGATCCGTATTTTTAATAAAAGCAAAATCAATATTCGTTATGTATGTTATAAAAATTCTGCTTATCAAAGCAAATTACACCAACGCCAACATGATGAAGATTCTCTGCGTTCGTTTTTTTTCTTCACCTGCTCCCTTTTTATCTGTGTATCATCAAGCAAAAAAAGCACAATATGGCTATAGAGAAAAGAAGACAAGCCACTACAATCTCTATATTTGAGTTTATTATATGAGTTAAAGCTATTTTAAAACGTCAACAACATCTGATGTCGATATGTTTCATCTTCGACCTGATATACCAGTTTAAGCACAAGCTGGCAAAGACCAATGTTCTATCAGCTATATTCAGGGAACTGACACAAATGTCAGTTGGTGTTTGCGTCTGAGGTTAATATTTGATAACAGACATCTGCAGCTATCAGTGATTCTACAACAAAACGTTTCAAAGCTATTTCACGATTGCCAAAAAATTTTTTACTGGAGCACTATTATAAAAATATAAAAATTGAACATTCTACTTATATTGAAATTCTCAAAATATATCATAGATTTATACAAATTATCCAGCACAAAAGGAGGTGATCAAAATTGTCTTCAATAAACATAAGCATCGGCCAGAATAAGTGCTACATCCTGTCTTCGATGTGTGGAAACTGTCTCTGCCATAGATCTCAAATAACCAGAGAGTCACAATTTAATAAAAGCAGAGTCCACAAAAATGAGAGCTATTGGCTTTCAAAAAGTAGAATATAATGTGAATGAAAAAATAAATAGAACGTAAAAAGACGGTATGATTTCGAAAGTGATCAATAAAACAGTAAGGATGATATGGAACCTGGAAATTATACGTTAGAATCCTTGACCTGTATATAAGTTCATATCGAATAAGTTTTGTTGACAATACAAAGATAACAATAGAAAAGACTCGGAAATCCGTTGTACTACGAAATGTTTGCCTTTTTGTTGCAAAAAAGAAGTAAATCTTGATTATCGGTAAAAGAAAATGGAAAATTTTCTACATAAAACTATTGTACAATAACCTCTTCCAAACTGTACCTTAAGTCGTATCATCTCCGAAAAGCATAACGTACTTTCACTTACAATATTTTTGTTATATTTCAGTTTTCTAAATATTGTTTGATTAAATAGAAATAACTTGAGAAAGTTTTATCCATTGAAAAATTCATAAACACTTGAAACTTGTACGACCTAAAAGTGCCAAAGTGTCCAAAAATTTCGAATCTGTAGAACCCTCAGTATGTTTGTTGTCAGCATCAAACCTGATTTCCTAACGATCCTTCGTTAAGAAATCGTTGATAAAGGACAAAACGAGAAAGGACCAACCAAACGTCAACACCAACTATGTGATAGAATGAAACAACCTATAACTAAAACCGTCGTCATTTCCAATGATAATCTAGAAAGAAACTTAGTTAAGTGATGGTTTTAGACAAATCGCAGTAAATGGGTAAAAGTCTGTAATAGAAATGGGATGAGAGAGAAAAGAAGGGTCCTGTGAAAAATACGTTCGTGCCTTCATCAGAAGTCTCTATTTCTGTGACACTGTTTTTTGTGTATGTGTTAAAGGCGAGGGTTT
The DNA here is from genome assembly GCA_037464855.1 of Iselma pallidipennis. Taxonomy (NCBI): domain Eukaryota; kingdom Metazoa; phylum Arthropoda; class Insecta; order Coleoptera; family Meloidae; genus Iselma; species Iselma pallidipennis. Next base: position 47,651 of record JAZBHA010000128.1, on the reverse strand, counting down.
TGCCGGTACACAATTGGAACTGGCATCATTCGATGTCTCAGATAATTAAAGATAATCCGTCTTTCCGGCATCCGTGATGAAACGCGTGTCATGGACTCTGATAAAGTCACGGACATGCGGGACGTAATTGCTACGTTCCCTACTGGAAAGTGAGGATAGACAAAAAGCTGGATATAGGAGAACGATAAATAAGGACACGATTAACGGCCGCCATTTGTCGATCAGTTTTATTAAAAATAAAGGAACAACTCTTTGAACGTATTCTTATTAAGATTACACTATAAAATTGGTGGATGCGCCGGGCGAGCAGACGTACGAAACTTCGTAAAAATATATTATTTTGAAAATCTTTAAACTAAAATGAAGACATTGAACTCGTTATCTGTAACTAATTAATCAGTAATTCATATTGCCCGATGGATTTATCAATATTTGTCAATGTTATTTAATTTTTATTAACAAATGAACACCTGCTAATATTGAAAATTGGTTTGTTAATTATTCCACGAATCACCTACCCTAATCCCTTGAAAGCATTCTGTTGTATTACTGCAGTAAATGTGTATACATATATACTGAATTAACATTAAACATATGTTTTGTTTTAGGGCTCAGTACTTAACCACAACATGTCTGGACGAATTATTCATAGTAATCAGAGTTTGGTCTTGCAGAAAGTAACAAGGCAAAGCGCTGGTAGATATGTTTGTTCAGCTGTCAACAGTGAAGGTGAAACATTAAGCAACGAATTAAATTTTCGTGTGCAATGTAAGTACTTTACAAATACAACTTTATGTAGTTATTAGTAGTTAAACCATAACGACTGAAAGACCATGCAAAAAGAAGACTTTTATTAATACGTTCATGGGAGTTGCAACGACACATCATAAATATACAACTTTCACGCAAATTTTTTCTCAAATGTAGCTGTTTCCAACAAAATGTCCACATTCAAATAAGATTTTGAAAACATAAATGTTTTCTGTAATGAATTTGCGGTATAGTTTCTTGGCTAACAATTCAAATGAATCTGAAGAGCTCACAAGCGTGGTCACTAAGTTTTAAGTAGATATGTAGGAAGTTTGTAATAAATTACATATAACAGGTTGCTAAGTTAAACCTAATAGACTATCCACGTAGTTCCTCTAACTAACTATTAATCCAATAACTATGCAGATGCATTTCGATCGATTATAATACTGATTTCGAACGTTTGGATTGTCCCAGAATATAGAACACCAACATTCTATTATTAATGGTTTATTACACCTAAACATGATCTATAATTACAAAAGCAAGATTCCTATTTAACTATTAGATAATTAACTAAACACTTCGACTCAAATTTGATCAACTATAATCAATACAAATAGTGTTCTTAAATCAATATTAAATCAAATTTCAATCTACAACCATAGATTCAATATGAATATTCTTCGTTCATCGTTCATTTGCCTTTAATTCTCAGCATATATGTAGATGACAACAAACATCAACATTTAATTTGCAAAATGTTTCTAACTTGTGCTTTTTCGTTTCTTTCTGTTTTTTTTCTTTTAATAACTGAACGTCAAAAGACATGACGTAAACAAATTGTGACATTAAATATAAATTGAACCGCAACAGGAATACCAGCAGGAAATATATTGACGCAACTGTTAGATTACTTTTTCAAATGTTAGAATCCTAACGAATGACTTCTAAGTCTATACCTATATTGCTAGCTGTTTATAAATCATTCCCGCTTTTTTTAAATAGCTATTTCCTGGATACGTTCCAAACGATTATTACCTGGAAAATATTCGTATTTGACCCCAGATCTACATATTACAGTTCGGTATTAGCGATTCTATATTTACCGTTTCTTAGTACCAGCAAAGCTTCAATATTGTATATTATGTGTCCTCACATTCAATAAATAGGTCAAAATCGATCGTAGGTACTGATTGTGAGTTACGTAAACCTATTATGATGCAAATCAATTATATTTGAACTTATAAAAAGGGGATAGCAGAAGGAAGAATTGTCTTCTTTGTTCTATTATTTCAATCAAACAATGTGTTGTGAAAAATCATCCCCAGTTGCATTTATAGGAAATTGTAACGTTTAAGTTTCTTAGGACACTCTACTCTACACAGTTAAACTACTATAACTTCTTCAATTATAACTTTTGACAAAGTTGGTACAAGCAGTACATGACAGTTATATTTACGTTGACGTTTATGTGTTTCTCTCACCGTTTTGTTTCAACAACTATTATAAATACATTGATGTGTATATATGTTTGTGGACCACCTAAGGGCTCTAACACCATTACATTAAGTTTATTCCCTTCAAAGTTACCATACCATATTCAAAGGCCATATATGTATGTAATATGTACGTAGAGTATACTGTTTCAGTTCTATTAAAACGGCAAAGGTAATTTAAATCACCTTTGTCAGTAAATCTAGTAATGGTATGAGATAGACATTGAAATTATATACCTATGTATTCATTTATTGTTCTAGAAATTGTATGGTACGCCTTATTTGATTATGTATTAATAGTCGAGTATTCAAGCTTCCGATGCATAAAACAGGGCGTGAATTCTAAATGCAATTAGAGCGAGATAGATAGATGAACAGTATGTGTCAATATCATTGATTTAATTCATTGTACCATATCAATCACTTTATAGATATTATATCCTTCTATAATAATTAATTTTACAATTAGAATTGAAAAGATAAAGAACTGATATTGAAAAATCTCCAAAAAACCCAAAATCCTTGTCTACTATTTTGAATATTTATAAGGTAAAGTGTATTTTATTTAGTTGGTTGGAATTATCAAGGGATAACAGACTGTTTTGGTCACGGTAATACATCACTTGTGTTGTGACAGCTAGACGCCTCATGGGTCTGTGTCAGGATTGGGACGCGGCTATCCTAATGGACCGCTCTATAAAGATAATAAATGAAAGAAGATGAAATAGCCGCCAAAATAGATGACAGGATGCTATCGTCCTGGCAAAAAAAACCCAACGCAACAGCAGCAACAACAATAATAAGACAACCGCATAAAAACAAAATAAAATAAAATAAAATAAAATCAGGTAACCACAAAACAGGATCGTCTATAGATACCGACTTTCTTTCTCAAATTAATTAATGACTGATCAAGATCTTTTTCATATAACTCGATAATTTCACATGCCAGATAAGTCATGATACTACTCAATTTTAAACCTTATGAGAAAACTTTCTGCGTTACAAACTGCATAACATATGTAATACTTATTTACGCTGGATATGATACCCATAATGACAATAGCTTCTTTCAACGGACTATCTGAAGTAGTGGAAAGTCCTTATAGTAACAAAGACATCAGGCAATCACTTTAACGTCCATTTGCATCCTGTTGTTCTCGTCTCGTTTGTATCTGTCTATTAGTATAACGAGGCAAAATAACGCATCGTTAAACATACCGAATAGGACATGTATTTCTGCAGTTTCGCCTTTTATAAAATATATATATAGGTATATGTATGTACTAACAACATATCTCTAACCAATATCTTTATACGATTTTTCTTCTATACATGTGTAGACATTAACAAGCAAATTTCAGTCCTGGTTCTATCAACAGAACTATACCTATTAGATAAAATGTTTACGAGTAAAAAGACAAACAATTGTGATTGATGTTCTATTGTTAGTTTGAAATTCGACAAACAAAATCAATAACATCCATATAAATAATGCTGGTGATTCCTTTTCTTTTTTGAATAGAATGGTTTACATTAAAAGTGCATTTGAGTCGTTTTGTCAGTGAAAATAGCGACAACTAATTATTATGGTAGCCAAAACAAAACGCCTTTTAAAACTGAAACCTGCTGAAAAAATTTAATTACAGAGACTTCTAATAAGAAACTCGTTAATTGCAAGACTAAACTAAGAAATCAGAAAAAAAATGCAATCCAAATGAAATGAAATATTCGGAAAAGTCAATTGAGAAATCCCACTTCTTTTATGGTAGAATAGGTATTGATCTTATACAGTTAGATCATCCGTAAATTTTCTTATAAGACAAAAAAATGCCTAGCTCTTCTTATCCAGTGTCTTCTAGTGGGAGATTAGAGGTGGCGTCAAAGCTATTAGTGACCGATATGGCTTATTGATTGCACACACAAGAGCTGTTGTCAAGACAGGATCAAGCGAGGGTAACAGCCCTGCTGTGTGTGTGTGAATTGTGGCCAACGGGATCCTCTACTTGTGAAAACAACATATACTAGAACGCTTTTGCACTCCCATCCCTCTTCCTGATCATAATCAAAGCTACCCGACGGCTATTCGAGGGTGCAATTAACTTCGACGATGTTGGCTCGTTATTGAACTTCCCTTATAAGAAGAAACACCAACATCGAAATACAAACAAACCAAACTACACCGAATTTACTATTAGAGATTGGAGGAGATTATTAAAGCTGATTTCTTGGCAATAAATTCCGGTAGTTAACGACTAATAGACTTTTATTAATTTCTTTGCTGTTCCAGACGCACCAACTTGTAAATATGAACAAATTATGGTAGTAGGAGCGTCTCGTGGTGAGAGTGTTGATATTGTTTGTGAAGTTGAAGCGGATCCACCAGCAAAAACCTATCGATGGAAATTCAACAATTCGGGTGAAACTTTAGATGTGGCTGCTGAACGTTTTGCTAAAACTAGTAACGGAACTGTAAGCATACTACGTTATACGCCAGTTTCAGAACTGGATTACGGATCCTTATCCTGTTGGGCCGTCAACTCGGTCGGTCATCAAATTAATCCTTGCGTGTTTCAAGTCGTCGCTGCAGGTTAGTGCTTTTGACATCTGCCAACATTTAGGAAACTTGCCACAACCATGGTTTTGTCACGCTGAGCTATCCTATTATTTATTGAAATACCCTATGGACGACACACAAAACCCGAAAAAGAAGGAAACTAAATCAAACTGTTTACTCACTTTCTTATTTGTATCATGTAAGAGAAAAATAAAACAAACAACAACATAATGTTAATTTCAGGTAAACCATTCCCAGTGCGAAATTGTTCATTATCGAACGAAACAAGCAGTTCCGTTGAAGTTACATGTTTACCAGGCTATGATGGTGGGCTTCCACAATATTTCCTTCTAGAATTGTATTCGTCAAATTCTGCAATTCCTCGATACAATATGACGGCTACCAATGAACCATATTTTTTTCTTGACAATCTCGAACCAGATGTTACGTTCAGAATTGTCGTGTTTGCTGTTAATGCTAAAGGCAGGAGTCATGGTGTTGTTCTTGAAGAAATTACCTTCAAAGGCGCCGAAAAACGCACAGGTAATGATGTTCGTAGTTAGAAACACTAAATTGCTATAAACAGACATATGATAAAATTTTTATTTTAATTATTAGAAAAGTTTTTATGTTCGATAAATCTATTTTAAGGCAAACACTTGAGTTTATATGAAGAGATTGTGTCTTTAACAAATAAATATTCTATATATGTTCATAAGTTTTATTTTGGAAGTCAAAACCAGAAAATTGATCACACAAATTGAATAATTTGAGGAAAATGAGAGACGAAAACTCACAAATTATAATTTTCGTTTAGTAGATTATTTGTTTTGCATGAATGAAACAATGCATGAAAATTGTACACTAGCTTGGAAAAGGGTTTTGAATACAAAAATTAGGCAATTTCATTTCGTAAACAAGCTGAAGTGGAAAATATTGAGTTTTGTTTGTAATCCTTATACAAATTGGATTGGATTCAGAAACATTACATACTCTCTACCAAAAGAGTTCAACAGACTTGTAATAAATGGAGAAAAATCGTATTTTCTTTACACACCACATCACGTATTCAATAGTCACTAGGTTGGCTGATGTGAAATCTATCAAAATGGTAATTGTCAATAGAACAAACAATAAACCATTACCAATTCGGTTTACTGAATAGATAACCGCGAATAGTCTGGCATATCTCCACGGAACAGGAAACTAATAGTTATGAAAACGATAGAATAATAACCTAATAGTAGCCAAAGCAGGAGATTTGCTATAGCTGTATTTTCTCTTTACATACATACCATACACATGGGAATAATCTAAAATCAATCACATGCATTCCGGTCAAATAATTGCTCCATGCACGCCTATAGGTACATATGTATGTTCCATAATTATATACGATACACATGAAATAGTCAATAAATTCTATCACAAAACAATAGAAATTTGGCGCTAATATCTACAAATAGACAATTATAGATACGACGATAGTAATTAACTGAATTTTTGAACTGCAGTTTAAAAAAAAAACGAACATTTTCAATGAATAAATCGGGGAAAACCTTTCTATTTTCTGCGAGTCTGTTTAAATATATATTTTTCCTCCTCATCATGTAGTCCACACTGAATGAGACAACCGACAGTTTAATAAGATTAGTGGGCTTCGTTCGTTCGTGAATCTCTAAGTAGATATCCATTTAACTGGCCAAAGTGAATAGAGAATCATCTACCAGTAAATAATTAAGAAGATATACCCGGAGGAATCCCTTCAAAGACAAATCACCAAATGAATTACAGAATATTTAAAGTAATTTTAACATGATTACATATAAATACATTTATAACATACATGTGTTTTTTGTCAAGATATTTCTAAATTGTTACCATTTATTAATTACGATTCGAATTACCTGTGGTATCATCTAAAATAACTACAAAATATTTATGTAAATTATCGTTAATCATTTCAATCATGAATCATTATTGTTTTATTCAATAACTTTGATTATATTATCGGAGTTAATAACAATGTATGTACTCAGTTATGGAAATTGTTGGTGATTATCGAATTCTGATTAAAATATCGATACAATACAATATAATTTATGAAATTTTATGAAAATTACTAGAATATTCGTAAATAAATATGTTGTATAACACAAAAGAGACAGTAATTTGTGATTGAGTTTGATTAAACCAATGGATAAGTAAATTAGGTGTATGAAAAAATAATCCAAGGAAAGCCTTTATTTCGTCTAAAAAAAGACTGCGTTTTCTGAATTTTTCTTTTTATACTTTAATTGTAAGAGAACACTAAAGTAAGCTTCAATTAATTAACATAAAAGAAAAAGCTGACGTATCGTTTAAGACGACATGGATTTCGGTGCCTAGACGAAAAAATGAAATATCACAAAGTACTAAAATGACAATTTATTTCTTTGAGTTTACCCTTCGAATGACATCCCTTTTACTAGAGCACCCTATTAAATTTGTGCAGACCGGTAATTTCAATCATCTTGGACTAATCTTAAAAATATAAACTATTCATTTCTTGAATGCATAGCTTTTCATCGATTTTGCTAAATATGTTAGCTTGATAGTATCTGGAAATTGGAAATTAACTGGAAAACTATGATTATAGCCTAGAGAAGGTACAGTGCAATTATTTTGCAATTATAGGACTTATCATTCGTCTATAATGAAGAAAATTGTACGAAATTCCTCTATCAATACAGCTTTTTTCGATAAATGAGTATCTAGAAAATTTTGCTAGACTAATGTAACTAATTTGAACTTTCACCTAAAGATGACCTCTTCTATACAAAAGCTCATAAAATTAAGCCCTACAGGATCAACTGGATTTTTTCCTTTCACATAAAATAATGGAGCTCTATTTTTATATAAAAAAGTGCTATAAATTTAATAATTTGTTGACATTTTTCGTCATTTGTAAAACGATTTTTTCTAGTAGGTAGGTACTTCTATAATAATAATATTTCAAATTAGTACGTATGTCTAGTAAAAAAATTGTATCATAAAAATGAAATAAGAGGACACATCCTTTATAATAAAATTCAATTTACGACAGTTATAAGCTAAGAAAAGAAGTAGTTAAATGAAGTGCGAGCAATATTGTACAATAATATTTCAGGCCACGTGCTAATTTTTTTTAACGTTTGATAAATGCAAAAATTGTCTAAAATGATAATGAGGGTTTGTAAGATGAAATTGAAATAAAATTGATATGAAACGAGTGCAATTCACAATAAAAAATACAAGGAAAATAATAATATTAAGACTCCGTGGCGCAACGGTAGCGCGTCTGACTCCAGATCAGAAGGTTGCGTGTTCAAATCACGTCGGGGTCAAATTCCCATTTATTTTTTATTTTGACCTGCAAAATAATCAAAAATCGATTTTTATATATTACGGTAGAGATTTCTGGAAAATCACCATTAGTACTGTGACTTATTATTATTATTATTTGTCCAACTCTCCTTTTCGCACTCGTTCCCTGCCTATCTACAAAATTTGAAGGAAAGGGGTGTGGTCCACACTTTAGAAAGGACAATTACACAGTTTAGTCTTATCGCCGGCTGGCCCATTATATTCAAGTTCCATTCAATTCCGGCCTAGATGTCAGAATCATTCCAATACAATTCAAGATGGATGGTTCCGCTACCAGGTCCGCCCTTCAAGGTTCTCTCCTAATGCAAATATCCTGTCGATAAGCTGTCTAAACGTTTCAAAATATAAAAATGAATCTATACCACACAAAAAAAACACAGCTATAATCTTCAAACGAATTTAAAATGTCATAAATATTGTATTATCCAGTTGGTGGTGGTGGTGGTTCAGAGACTAAAAGCGATGAAATAACTGAAAAAAAAATGTTTAACCAAAGACGCCAAATCTACTTTTATCTTTGTCTTATCTATGACGAAGGCCTGAAACGGGTGGTAACGTCATTTATCATTTAGATTTCCACATGCTTCACGTTTATATAAAAGTAAAAATGGCAAAAAGGAATGTGCTGGCGGAGGAGTAGAGTAAAAGAAAGAAAAAAAATAAAAAGGACCAGGCAAGAGAGGGAGGAACATTTCTGATTAAAGCTCGTCAGCCACTTGTGTGCAGCCAGTATGGAACGGCGAACATTCGCTTGAGTGATACACTTTTGCATCATATTTTATCATGGTATATAGGCGCTTTCATAAAGCCTTGTGAATGTATGTATGTACGTAAACAATGTTCAGGCGTAAAAATTAAAGCAAGCCAGACCCCATTTCTAGATTCAGATTATTTCAGTTCTTTAGATTGTACATGATTTACGATGAACATTAGCTTATCATGCTAGAGAAACAGCATTAGGCCGAATTAAATGAATAACATCCACAATTTTTAGACTGGGTAGTTAATTGTGAAGGAACTAAAACATTTATATACATAAATACCAAACAACAATAATAGTCATAAAACCGACTAACTTCCTCTATTATTTAGAAGTAGAGTTAAAAATTGATACATTTTTACGAATGCAATACACCAAACGGTCTGAAAACTGTAATATGCATATTTTATTTTGTGTGTACATACATACATACATATATGCAACTGGGTGAGTTTAATATTACGTTTCAAATCATACATCACAAAATATCTTAGAGAGAGAGACGTTGGTCGACTATAAAATTGCAAAATAAAATTTTATGAATATTTTTATTACATCTAGACTAGATCATATGTAGAAGGAATAATTCTATCAAAAGCCGTCGTCACTTTTAGCCATAACTTCCACAGAAATGAATACTTTCTGTAGTATTTCTGGTGCAGAGATTACAATTCGACTTAATTTCATAATTTTCATCGTAAAGAAGTTTAACTGAAATCTAATGGAATTTATTGTAGAAAGAAAGTAAAGCTAGTTTTTGCATGTACGGAATTCGTTTTTGAACTTTCTCAACGCAGTATGAAAGATACTATCAAGTCTATTAGAAAAGGGATGTAGAACCAACTGCATGGCAAACATGAGCATGTTTTCATCCTTTGATTTATCTACGTGTTCCAAATCCACTTAACAAGTATGTTTTTTATAAACCTTCGACAAATAATCTATAATTTTGTGATTAATTTCGATTTTTGTTCTTTTGACAATCGAATCTCTAACACAATTCAACAACATCATCACCACAACCACCAGTATCCTGTGGTCAGTGTTCTAAAGCTACCAAATCCAATCCAAAGACATATTAGTCTGGATGGATTCTTTCCGTAAAGGAAACATTTAGTTTCGTAGCATTATCGGATTGGACAATAGATGGACGCGTTGCCGTACTTCTACCTCTACTACTACTCCTATCACTATCACTACATCCTATGAAGAGAACGAAAAACTATCCAATTTTCTTTCGTCCTGCCAGCATTGATTGATCGAAGTAAAAAGACGACAACGTCACACGTTGACAACGAAAGAATAAAAACTAGGGACCATTTTCTTTATATGTATACGTATATACATATACATAGGTATATATGTATATACATGCAGGTACAAAAGCGAGGAACAGACAAAGATAAAAATTTAGGAAGTGGCCGTCTTATCAATGACGAAGACATATTGCACATACGAAACATTAAACCAGTTGGAAAAGTATTGTAAAGTTCCATAAATTATGAAATACAATAGAGACATAGAATAATACCAGTTCACATGTAAGAATAAGAATAGTAATTCTTTTGCAATATTTATTAGCAATAAAAGAAATCAATAACCTAGAGTCCTCTACCACAAGATAATCACGTTTCTAGTGGCAGATATGTAAGGATAATTTTAAAATTCCATAGACATTCCTGCTAATAAATTTTGCAGTAGTTTTCTAGTCAATAACTTTATGTTATATCGACTAAAAGATAAAGACTGAAAAGATACGGTAATAAACTGGGAGAAAATGTATCAAAGATAAAACAATATATTCGAAAGGAAATGTTACATGTTGCACATAACAACAGCAAACGTAGAGACTGCCATTACAACACACATATACACACACACTGTACACTTTTCCGAGGACGTTTTGTTTGAATTTATCACAGAGCCAATGCGAAAGCAATTTCCACGTCTTTTGTAAATGTTCACCATCGTTCACGTGGAAAAATTTTTTATTCCATTTGTTTGCTGTTTTGTTACTTATGTAGAGATATTTATTGTTGTTTGTTGAGTTTGTTTTCATTTTCCTCTTCTTTTTTTTTCTTCTTATTCTGTGTGTTCTTTTCCCCGTAAGTTTGAAACTTAATTAAATAAAAATTGCCAATCTAAAGCTGCAAAGTAAAAAGCGTAGAAGAAAAAAGAATTAGACGTTGTCGCATTCCCTCTAACTATCTACAGTAATTGAACAAAGTCACTTGAAACTGTAATCAAAGCGTGTGCCGTGCCGTCTAAAGTGAAAAACGTGAATTTGCAATGATATTTGGTTTATGTACGACAGTAATTCTGTTGCTTTATGAAAATATTTGAATAAAAAAACAACAACAGTGATATTAATTTACAGTTCGATACACACAAAAAACCCGTTTTCAATTAGACTATAAACAGTGCCAATAAATTGATTTTAAAATTACAGATTTACAGAAATCACTGGGAAATCCTGACAGTCTCTTGTGAACTTTTGTAAACTGACACTGGAAAGTGATTGTCCAAATAATAAGGGATTCCAAGCAAGATTCTTTCCTATTAAAAAATCTCATTGATATGAAATTTGATATATTTAGGAAAATGTAATTAAGAGACTGGTGAATGTTACTATCCTTACTGCGCGTCTTTGAACCTATTGATAGGCCCTTCAGAATTTAATTGCTTTTTATTATTAAATTAATAAGATATTCCAGTCCTCCTATGAATTTTGCGAATATGAGTGTTTTTCCAGTGAAAGCTCCCATTTAAAACTGGGCTTAAAATGCAGAAATTATTGCTCGAGAAATCTTCCCGACTGATTGTGTATTCAATTACATTATCTGTTATTGTTCTTTGACTTTCTCCTGCAATAAGAAACAACACATATATGATAAATGTAAAGAAAAATAGTCTACAATCCGCTATAATCCAAATCTGTGGTTAAGTCGGCACGCAGGTAAATTTTTCATCCGTTTATTTGAGATTAAAAGCAAAAAAAACTCATCAAACAGGAAGCCCATTGCTACTTAAACACTTTTTTACCGTCAATTCTGTCTTAAAAATGAAACTTTTTATGTCTCATATAATTTTATGTACATTATTAAAAAAAAAAAAAAAATGGGAGAAAAAACTGGAGGAAACTTTTTAGGAATTTTGAACATAAAATGATAACAAAGTCAGCATACTCATATATTCGGGCATTATCTTGTAATTTAAGTTTAACAAATGCAACTGTTTCAAGAATATTGTCCTCATTACGAATAATTACCACACTGTAGAATTCACAGACGCGAAGAAATTACTATATTTACATTTTATCCTAAAATATTGCCAACATAGAAAACATTGCCAGTATATTACAGTAAAACGACTTTGTAAGCTTGAAAAGTTAGAATTGGTCTGGTATGTTGAAGATAATGTACAAGAAAATTAACCGGCAACTTGATAATTTACACCTGTTTTTTTTTAGATACATATAAATACAGGCAACAGAGCTCGTAAGATGTGCACAACAACTCATTTTGAAAGTTAAATATTTGTTAAATTAACGAGCAATTATAATAAAATAGGTTTCAATCTTGTCCAGTTTGATTCTCTTAATTGTAATTAACTAAAGTAGTCACAATCTAATACACCACATTTAAACGTAAATAAAATCAGGTAAAATTACTGCACTTAAAATAAAATAACAGATATACCGAATAGCAATCCAATCACTGTAATCTAAAAAGGGCTAACTAAATGACAGGGCAGAGGGAGCTAGAAATGAAATTGGCAGAGATTTTCAATGCAGGAAATCCAATAGAATAGCGGCCACTCCTTTATTGGCACGTTCGAAGGAATTACAATTTCTAGTTGTTTAATCCAAGTAGTTTTCGTTGGTTAGATTGGAAATGTCTTGGCAATTCTATACAAATAGTTTTCCTTCAATTTTTTATAGCCGATTAATAGATAAACTCCATCCTGTTTGATTTTTTCCAAATTGACCAATTTACATGTCATGCATCTTCACTTCTAACAATATGTTGTTCACCAAAAACAAATCGTATTGGTTTCATTTCATGTAAAACATATTCAGCTTCACTGACAATCACATCAGCTGATGCGGCATTCCTTATAATGAGATCCATAGTTTGGACGTAGTAGTGACCTGGGCACGTTTTTACCTAAAGGCCTTCGAAATACTGCATCAACTCTTATCGCACAGTCATTCTGAACGATGCAAAGGTCTTTATAGTGAAAAAAACGTCGTAACGGCTACTAGAAGAAGTAATAGGAGGGAAAAGGTTCATTGTCGTTCTCTTCTGGTCAATTTCGTAGTCAAAATTAGTGCAATATGCGAAAATATTATATGGAATGGTTGATATACAAGCTACCATGATAACTCAGACCGTAATTTGGCAAGTCAGTGGAGTATACATCCGTATTCGATGATTCGCTTCGATTTCCTTTACGGTAGATTCATCAGTTTCTTGAACGTCAATAAAACAATATAATATAAAGCTATTAAAGATGTTAAAACCAACAAACTAGTTGGGGGAAGGAAGTCTTCAATTATTTGAATGACGGCAAAATAAATATGAACAGGTGTATTTACATTTGGGGTTACTTTGTGATTCTAACATAGTAAAGTGGTGATGGGTATAGTAATAGTACAAGGTTCCGGATAGTAAACAGAGCGACTATCAGCACTGTTATTTCCGATGGTTATAATGAAACCTTCTGTGCGCTTCACAGCACATCCCATTATCACAGGAATTCTTTATCCTATTGTTATCATGATCCCGGATTATTTAAAGTCTGATGGTCTTATTAATGACCCACTTTCACCCGCCTTTACGATCATACTGTTATTAAATTTGTTTTTATGACGGTTCCTCATAATAGATATTGGAGCTCAGATGGGCTTCAAATTAGAATTTTATCTCATTTAATGGATTTTAATCCTGAACTTTATAAGAAAACAATAACTTGATCATAAGATTTAACAAATGAATTTTTTCCTTATTCAATTATTTTTTTTATTATAATATCCTTTGTTTCAGCTTCTGATGGTGAATTGCCCTTCTCTCCAGTACTTGGAGCTCTTATTGGAGCAACACTAACTATTATAATTGTGATAATGTTGATAATAATACGTGTACGAAGATCCCAGAATCAACCAGAAGTCGTTATAGAACAGAAAGTAGCTGGTGGGCCACATCACAATACAACATCCTCGACAAAACCACTTTTAAGGAGTGCCTCTCCACGAGACACGGACGAAAGGGATCCAGATATAATTCCAGCTAAATATGGTAAAATACATTTTAACAACATCCCCTATTCAACACGTTTCTCATTTATTCTTTGAGATCCCATATCTGTATTCATAATCGTTTTATTAAAACTTCAAATTATTGTCAAGCTAGTAATTGTTTTGAAATAACAAAGTTGGAAAGTACTAGAAATGCTTAAATTATTGCTGTCCGGTTGCTACATCAAATTTCCTTCAATATGAAATGAAATATCGATTTATCGACATATCGAGAATGTTTATGATGCAATTCACGTCTAATATCGTCCAGTAGCATAGTACAAAAAAAAAATTGAAATAAAATACCCAGTATCGCCGCCAAAACTCTCGGAAAGTTTGTAATGGAAACTAGGCGGAACAACACTATGATATATGCACAATCGAAACCGATTTTCTCTCGTTTGAAAACTCTTTATTTATTGATGCTTACAACCCGAATTTTCTGTATCGACTGTTAAATCTTGTACTTTATGAAGATATAACAAAATATAAAATTCACAGCGTTTGTAACGAACTTCTCAACAAAATTACATTGCCCCCTTCTTCCTCTTACCAACCCTCCCAAAAAAAATGCTATTAAAATATTGCCGAAAGCTCAATAGATATTCCGATCTTATTGGATGTTATTTTTGTAAGGAAAGCGAACTGGAATTGGCTTGTAGGGCTCGTACACGTACACACATATAAACACTGGCCGTTTCTTGATATCGTTCACTTTCCCTTGGATAGTGTCTATAAAAATGGATGTTAATGGTTGATAGTATTTTGTTTGACAGGTTCACCGGATGGAGAAAGTAACAGAAATGTTGTTGGACCAATAAATGGTCCTCACTGTCTTCCAAAAGGGAGTATGGCTACATCACCGAGTTATGTACAAACGAATGTTGGGCAAACAGAAGAATGGACGACCACGGTTGGATCTGCACCCAGCACAGAACCAGTGGTAATTTATTTATACCTATTCACCCCTTACAGATGTTCCTTTTCTCATCAATCTGATATTAATGAAAACTATAATTTCCAGTACCACCTCTACAACAATCCAGTAGCAATGGTTGGAACATTTCCACGAGATTCCCGACCAAAAGATCTGAGATTGGGGAATGGATCGTCAACATTACAACGATCTAGCGATTTAGAACTCAATGGTCTCGCTATTAAAGAAAGACTAATGGCTAATCGATTACCAGAGAGTTGTGTTTAAAGAAACAATTTAAAAAAAAAAGTGTCTTTTTTGTCTCTTTATTTCTCTCTATTTGTTAATTTTTAGAGACCGTCCAAAGTGCTGTAAAAGTGTGACAAATAATAAATGTGGCATTTTTTTATTTTGAACAAAATCTATAAACATTAAACAAAACAAAAACTCAAACTCAAAATTAATGTAAATATGTTTTGAAGAATTTTGTGTGAGTGTTTTCTATACCTATTGATATGAAGCAAAAAAAACAACAAATAGGAAAAAATCATGGACAATCTTTAGGCAAATCTCTAGATAAAATTTTAACTGAAACGAACTTGTAAATATCACTGTTGCATATCGTAATTGTTATTTGTTTGACTGTTTTGATTTTTTCGTTAGTGTTTTATAAAAAAATTATTGATTACATAACAATAAAAATGGATGCTTTTTGATAAAAACTGAACATGAACTGCGAAAAATCTAAATTTAGCAAATTTGTATCTATTGTATAATAAAAAATGAATGTAAACTGACAATGAAACGAACGAATTGAATTATATTTACTTCAAAGAAGAAGACTATTGTTTTAGATTTTTCATATTATTATCTATTGAATGTTATCAATCCATCTTTTAATAATTTTTACCAACTTTTGTCAACGTTTAATCAACAAACAACAAACGAGAACGAATTTATGTGTTTGTAAAATTGTTTTTACCGGCAATACATGAATTATCCCCCGTCTTCCATCATACCATATCAAAAAAATCTTCTTTTTATTATACCTGCTGGAATTTCTGCCATTATTTGTTATTACCACACAATAAAATCAATAATAAACTAAAAACATAACTAGGAGCTAGTTTACAATAAGGAGTTGTTCTTGTGCTCTTAAATCAAATTTTCAAACCCATCAGAAACTGTTACCCATTGTTGTTTTAAAAGAGGAGCAGTGCTCCTTTTATGGCCGGGTTTTTGTAATACCAACGTCCCAACATTTTTGATGTATGTAATTTTATGTGCATATCTTTGTTGCCATATCTAATAATAATCTATGAGAATAAAATGTACTGTAATCATTATTACGGTGGTATAATTGCAGCACAATTCATCAATAACTACTTAATACATGGAAATTTTGTTAATAAAAAAAGTGAATGATAACATCACCATTTTTGCTGCTATTGTACTGGTTTTAAGAGAATAAATAGCTATAAATAAATATTGTGATATTTTATGTAGGCTAAAGAAACCAAATGTAATTAGAAAAAGAGGTAGTAACGTACAATAAATGTATAAAAATTAAAAAGAGAAAAAAACATAAATTGTTTCCTTGAAATGATCATTTAGTTTTTTTTATATTTTTCAAATGTGAGAAATTTTTCTTGACAAATAACAAACTGTAATTAATTTTTTTCCTACCAGTATCCTTTTGTTGAATTTATGATGTTAATATCATAACGTTGTCTGCTGTCCAAATGAGAAAACTGTATCATAACAACAGTTTATTGACAACAATTAGTCTGCTCAAATTACTACATTTCAAGTAAGGTCCCTTATCTTCAGAATTCCTCACAGCAACAGCCCTGAACCTTTGATAAAGCCCAGAATATTGTCAATAGATATTCTCTGTATTTCATAAGGTTTGACAAATAGCAGTCCAAACTGAAATAAAGAAGGCTCTTCCATTACACGTGCATCTGAACGTTTCCTGTATGTAGGATCATTTTTGGTCTGCTCCAAATCTTTTTGCAAGCTTTCTTTTAACCAATGGCACGGAAACCGGGTGTGCAGGTTGCGCACCCCACAGGAACTCCTTATCAAGATACTTTTAATTGAGTGTGTTTTTTGAATAATTGTTTTCGATTTTTTGGGTGCAAACACGTTTTCTGTATAGGAGTGCCAAAATGGTTTTTTCGCACGGACGCCTACTAGGTATGCGGCGGCACTGCTCTCAATCGTTTAACTGGACGGTTAGGATTAAGAATATTTATAGTGTTTTTTGGTGATAGACATTAGAAAACTTGAATTCCTAAAATTGAATAGGCATCCCTTATCTAAGTATACGTTGATATTCATAATGTCTTTTACAGCTACCGAGTGCTGGACTAGACAGGGGGGATATGGGGAGATTTCCCGCGTGGCCAGTGGGTTTTTGAGGCCAAATAGTGTTTGAGGGGCCACCGATAATCTTTTAAGGTAATTTTTTTTTGATCGTCAGCTAAAGAGATACCTCCTTTTCTTATAAATTCCCCAGGGGCCAAGTCGAGCCAGTCCGGCTCTGCAGCTACTATTACTACCAAGTTTAAATACTAGAAATGTTAAGAAAAATATTAGTTCTTTTCTTCTCTCCTGTACAATAAAAAATGAAAAGAGTAACTGTCTTCCAGCATGTATCAAATTCTGAAAGCATAGATAAAGAAACTTCTAATGGTTGAATAAGATACTATGACAATAGCGCCAATGCTGATAATAGAATTCAGAAAATTATGAAAATTTTCAAGTTCAAGTATGCTTATCATACATAATAAAAACTTATTCTGATAAGATTCTTTGTATGACCTTGCCGACAATGTCTTTTTTTTGTAATCAGTGAATGAATCTTCAGTAGCAGCTTTTCCCATTGGCTTTGAGAAATTCAAGAAAAGGTACCATAAATTTCTACGATATCATAGTCCACTGAAATTAAATTAAAAGAACCTGCAATTGCGACTTTAGTTCATGATATATTTGGTTTTACTTTACGGGAGTACTTAAGACAAATTCAAAGAGATTCTATAAAACCAAACCTTTATTAAAGGGTATTAAATAAATTATAAAATAAATAATTAACAGTAAAATTTTACTCTTATATTATCAGACACACAATAATTAGAGAAGTAGTAAAACTTGCGTACGGAAGCAAACTAATTGAAGATCATTTTCATCTCTCATAATCCAATATAAATCACTTAGCATCTAAAATTAACAAAACAATAATTGAAACACTATAAAAAAAAGGATTATATTCCTATACTCACTGGTAGTAGGTTATTAGGTACTGTTATTGTTGCTTTATAAGTAGTACCAACTCCGGTTGTAAAAGGGCAACTGAAAGCTTCACAAGGATCAGGCGATACATTCAAACTAAATGCTGTTCCTCTAACGAAAGCATAAACGGTATTGTAGAGTTTCGCTGTGTCTCTAGCTATAATTTACGATAAATTATCATAACTAATCAGGAACAAAGAATTTTTAATAAATTACCGCTAAGTAAATCAAAAGAAACCGTACGATTTTGACCAATATTCAGCATACATGGTGATTGCGTGCAGTTACTGATCTTTAAATTACTAACGTAAAATACAGATCCTGAAAACAAACTTTAAAATACTTTCTCTTGAAGATGAATTCAGTTTCTACTTACCGCAATCGGTTACATCCAACTCACTGGACTGAACTTTCAAAGCACAACAATGTATGCATTGCAAGTGATTTGCATATATTAACCATAAAACGATGTAATTAAATGTAATAGTTTTCAACATTTTTTTTTCGTCGTTAGATAAAACAATGACTTGCTTAATTAAGCAATTAAAGGACAATTACGGTAAATTAGTATCAATGACCAATTTCAAATAAAATTTGATCAAGACTGATTAATGGTTTTGAAGTTCGTTGAAAAAAGATAATAATAAGACAAGTAGCTTCTGATAAGAAATTATGCTTTTAGATAAATTTTTTGCAAATCCGAATGACAACAATAGGTACTTCCTAGAATTGTCTATAAGGGAAGCCTCGTGTTTCGTGTTATTGAATGAAAACATGTGACAGAAAAACGATAAACTGTATTCCTTTATTGACTACTTTAAAGTACTACTAGCATTTTTTTGCTTTAGAAGTTTTTCTATTTATTATTAGTAAGTTCTTCTACAGACTGTCACAGAAGTCTACGTTGATTGTTGGTTTTGCAAAATTTTTAGAAGCATCAGTAGCTCGCAAACTTGAATTCTTATCAAGTACCTCAGTGATCATAAAATTGGGCCTTTTCGTGACTGATTATATCCAAATAACTGCAATAATTTATTTCTTCTATTATTGATATTCTTTGTCAAATTATCAATTTATTTCGTTCCATAAATCATTTTTATAAAACCATAACAGGCTTATCATATTATCTAGTTATAAAATGAAGAATAATACCTAGTAACAAACAGAATAAGTTACATAAAAGAGGAAGAGATTGCATGCGAAATGCAAAAAAAGTTTATAAAAATTGCCTATTTGAGAAGATTTGAAGTCCAAAAGGACATGAGACCATATGACAGATTACGGTTGCAAAATTTCGTAAGAATGTTTATCGCTGTATTGAGACTCCTATAAACTCAGTCATAAATACATCAAAAACATACCTTTGCCTTATAATAGAAAAAATATTATCATCATTTAAATTGAAAAAAAAACTACGTCCAATCTGTATTAGTTATTTCTTTGACCTTTTCACAAATTCTTGTGCGTTTCTACTAATCTTGCTAATCTCTAAATTCAGAAAACTAAGAGACTTTCAATCTTAATTATCTTATACCTATACATTTATATATAATAACTTACATAAACTTTCTAGAGGCCCTGTTTCGAGCATTACTATGTCAAAACGTAGGCCACGTGCCCGATGAAGCTTTATTATTCTTATATTGGTATTTTATCAATTTTTGCTTTTTCATTGTTGTTAGCAAATTTTTGCGGTTCATACCTTAATGCGGACGATAACGCTAAATCCTAGAAAAGAATGCGTGCTAAACAGATTATTTGGGCGATTTACATCCTTTTCTAACGGAACTCAGCGTTATCTTAACGGCATGATCCCCAAAACATTTCTAATGTCTTTTATCTTCAATTTATAAATTGAAGAAACTTTACGTGTATAGGAAGTTCGTTAGAGAGGCTTTAGTAGGGCAAATCTTAACTTTAACTCTAAATGTTTTGGAGGAAGATGTATGGAAGCACCTAGGGCTAATTATGTTATTTGCACAATTCAAGTAACAGGTTTTAACGGTAAGGTTAGGACACTTTACCGTCAAAACATTGCATCAAGAGACTTTATATCGCTTTTAGTGATAAAACAATGTACACATATGCAAGTATAACCTTGACGTTAATTGCAATGAAGGCATACAAATCTGTTTTGCAATCTGCAAGGAAAACAAGTTCATGTAATTCTCTAGAGTGCTTGAGGTGCAATACTGAGATAGTTCATAATTCATAATTCGAGCAAAGTATATGGAACACCATAATGCTAATTCAAATTTTCAGCAATGTGCAACTACACCCCATGAAAACCCTCGTCTAAGTAACTGAACTTCAGTTCACTCAAATCAGAAAAAAATATGTAAATTTTCGGATTATGTCTTTGAATATTTCTCGCTAGCTTGTCTACCAACTCATTAACATGCGTTCAAGGTAATCAAATTGCAGATAAGGTCACTGGTCCAATGACTTGCACTTTCCAGACAAGTAAGTGGACTTATTATTTATCACTGTAAGCTTGACGTCAAAGCAAATGCTTCTACAACGATACGAAGTACAAACCAGAGCCAGACTGACTTATCTTGGCCCTGGGGTAATTTATAAGAAAGACATCTCTTTAGCTGATGATAAAAAAAAATTACTTAAAGGACCCCTCAAACACTATTTGGCACCCAAAACCCATTGGCCCCGGGGGGAAATCTGCCCCATATTCCCACTGTCCAATTCGGCCCTGACCAAAACCAAACTGTTCATTTTGCAAACAATTTTGTTTTGGGCTTTCATTTTGAGTGGGCCAAGATAAAAAATGCCTCAAATACTCTAATTCGAACATGATCTCAAAATTTATCATTCGTTATGATAAAAGATCTACAAATAAATCAGAATATTGTTTTTGGAATTTCATCTAAATAGAGGAATATACATTAAATTCTTTCTAACGATAAGTTTATTATAATTTATATTAACAGTTTCTAGAAGTACGTACATATATACTAAAAATGATATTAATTGGCACAGTTTTATATACATTTCCATGAATCCAATAATTTGTTCTGCTTCTCTTATTATTATTATACTCGAAGCTAAAATACAACTGTAACATCTGTACTGAAACAGACAAGTTGCAAGCCCGTATCACCAAACATAATCCAATATAATTGAGCTTCCATCTAGAAAAATATCAAAGTATTGCTAACAATAGTGTCTGTATTATAGATTTGTGGTATACTTGTAAGTAGGTCTCGGTGACATAAATTGTAGCGGAATATGTTGTAGAAAAGTCTTCCTCTACTGGACAAGGAACAACATCACAAGGCCCTGGGGACGCGTTTAAAGGCCATTTTACTCCACGCCAATACAAATAGATGTCAGTGGTTAAGTTGTTAGTTTCTTGTGCTAGAATTATAAACCATTAAAAATACAAAAAACCTACAATTGAACTCATTTGCCATTTTTAATACCAATAAATCTTTTTAGTAATTGATAAGTTTAGTTAGTTACCTGTAACTAATTGGAAAGAAATTGATTTGTTCTGTCCAATACGGAAAAGACAACGACTGTCCAAGGTGCAGTTTGAAATTTCCAAATTACTGACATAAAACACTGAGCCTAAGGATCGAACTTTTGATCATCTAAGTCAATTAAAATAACGCTAAGAAATAACTTACCACAGTCTTCAAAATCTAAGTAGTCAGAACATTGGACCGCAGTCATATAAATTAACATAAATAATAGAAAACTTATTATTGACTTCATGATACATTTATTTGAAACCAAATAAAAAGTTTATGTGGAGAGGTTGTGTTGTGATTTGTAAATAAATAAAAATCTTTTACTCAATATAAAATTCAATAGAATCTGATAATGTTTGACTGTCTTATCATTGACTATATATGAAAATTAATGAAGATTTTCCAAGCTTTTATTTTATAATCGATAACAGACCAGACAGACAACCCTCTATTTTCTATAAATATCAATATTTTAAAGACTAGAAAACATATTTTTAGAATTTCTCTCATACAAGAAATTGTAATGTCTACTACACATTTCAATACTTTCATAATATTCTATAAATGCAAAAGATTAGATTAGATTGACAATACTTCTGTTTTCTTGATATCAAGAAACAAAACACTCATATATTGTCGATCAATTTTGTCCTCAATTTTAAATTATCAAGAGAAAAATTAAAGGAAAAATAAATGGTATACATATGTCATTTTAAAAATGTATTTTCAGTTTAAAATCGAGCGATTGTATTTATTTTTTGATATAATTAATCCACATGCTTGAACGGTCAAAAATCAAAAAGGCTTTATCTTATATGGAGATTTATTTCTATAATTAGTACTATTTGACTACCTTTTCTATATAATTAAACAACATTTTTTTATATATTTGGTTTATAAATAGATACTACTTCAAATGTAACGCAAACAGGAGCTACTTGAAAATGTCTATTTAAGACAGATTATCAAAAGTTAATTTTGATAATGTTTTTATACAAAATTTTATTGATATCGTAGATATATATTCGATAGATGAAAGGGATGTACGTGTTCACATGTAATATAAGTGATCCTTTGGGCATTCATTCTTTACATATTTGCAAAGATACTAATTCTAGATAAAATATAGCCGAAATATATATAATCTTCATTTATTAGTATTCATAGATAATTCTAAGCTACAGATTATTGATTACCGAAAATATGACGGTGTATGTAACAGACAGGCACAAGGAGGGAAAAAATTGAGGCATAAATACACATCCCATGTAAATATTTAGTTAATAGCCAAGCAAAGTGGACATTTTTTTTGGAACACCCGTTTATCTAAGTCGCGTATAATTTTTTAAACAATTAATAAAACTACTTTTATTATAATGACTCATGTGTAATAAAAGTATAGCTCATTTTTAGGAGAATTTCCATTAGAATTTATCTTTTTTTACGACTTAATTTCTAAACAACACAAAGTCCCTTAAGTTTTGGGGTGAATATATGAGACTCTCAACGCAATAGATAATGAACATACTGCGTCGTTCATAAAACTGCTAATAATTATCCAAACTTCAGGATGTCTTTGTACATCATCGCTATACGTCCATTACAATTGTTCTAATTTTATTATTACAATTGCTGATTTTTATGATCCTGTTCGAAGTTCAAGGGCGACAACAAGCCGTTTTTTGGTACTTCCATACTTATTTTCCTTTATAACCACAATAATTGTTCTATTCCCTTTCTATCTTACTTTCAATTACACTCAACTTCAATGAACGTTCTGTACAACCAGTCTGTTGAATAAATTAATTTTTAGACAAATGTAATTATTGGAAACCAGCTAGCATTTTTCATGTAGTATCGTTTTGAAATACAATTTCGAGAAACATATTCCATCTAAAATGTGCAATCGATATTATTTCAACACAGATATAAATTTATGTAATCTAAAAATCAGGTCAAAATATAATTATGTATGTTAATTATCTCTGAATTGCAATATAATTATTATCAGTCTTGAAAATTTCCAGCAAGGCAAACTACAAGGTAATCTACCAACCAGGTTCCACTTACTATAAACAGTTCAAATTCACTACCATAAATAACCATTAAAATCGGTTTTAATTTATTTATTGTTTACTACATTTATAAAACTAAATATTATGATAAAATAGAGAGAGGAAGTAACTATACTAATTAGTGATTCTAGCTGGTACTTCGAAACAGAACAAATCATGTCCATCGCCCATCGAAAGTCCCCAATGTACCACGACTTTTACCTATAAAAAGTCAATAATAACAACCATATTTTCACCCTTTCTTAAACAATTTATATTTACTCTTGGATAAATCTGTAAAACATCAATTGAATTCTTATAAAGATATTCTTCACCAGCTTTCAAAGGACACCCATGTTTGGTTTTACCATCAGCTGTATAAATATTTTCACAAGCATCTGTACCATCGTGACCAATAAATGGGAATGGTACACCAACAATTACAGCATGAATAGAATTTGTTAATTTCTCGACATCTTTATCTATAGAAACAAGCAAATATTACGACGATAATCGGAGAAAGAGGATAATTTCAAGGTTTTGGGTTATTTATATATCAGAGGATATTGACTGATTAATTGAATTGAAATTATTAATTATGTCTAATGACCGCAAACCTGCTTTAAGTTTCAATTCGATATTGATTACAGTATTTTTTCTCAATCTACACGGTGGCTTTCTGCAAGCACCAATCGTAACCAAGTCATTCAGATTATCAATTTCTTTCTCTACAAAATAAAATGCAACAATTTAATGAGAGAAATGACAATTTCCCATAAATAGAAGAAATAATTACAAAATCAAGCTTACCTACAGTTTTACATTGGGCTAGATTTCTAACATGAGCTGTACTATAAGCAATAGTTGATAAAACCACAAGAATCGTTATACACTTCATATTTAATGTAATCGTGTTTTTCTGCTAGTTACTTCTAGAAGTTTTTTAAATAAACTAATAAATTTCCTACCTTGAACCTTTACTTCTTCGTCATGCCACCACTCTTTGGTTTTTCTAGTTTTCTCATTTACAAGAAACTCCCACTCTTGCTCATCTTATTTTTTTTTTCTATTTTCGTTTATATTTATCCAAAAATATATTTATATCTCTGTTTTTATTATTGCCGAACATAAATCAAACGCCAAATATTGATTTGAATGAATTTTCTTTCTTATTATAATAGATTGGATAATTTACATTTCAAATCAAATCCAACATGTGGAATATCAATTAGGAATAATTTTATTGATGTAGAATTGATTTAATGGAAATTTTGACTAATCTAATGCCAAAAGTTGAAGGAAATTTCAATGCATCGAAATTTGTATCCAATAAGATCTAATCAGAGATTTTAAATATTTGTATAAATGTAAGCTTCGTATATAGGTTTCTACCTTTAACATAATGATCCTCCAGTCCTTTGCACGGTTTAATCATCATATTTCTTCTTGGCGAACAAGTTACTGCTCTCCCTTGCAATTTTCGAAACTTGAGAAAAACAGGTGGCAATCTAATGGAATAACTTCAAGTAAATAGAAAGGACGATAAAATATTCAAGGCACAATTCATGGATATTTTCAGAACAATCCTTCTTTTTTGTGTGAGAATTTCTAGAGATTTGCATCTGACATGACCTTTTTAGAATCTTGTCAAGGAGCACAAACGTATTTATTTTTAATATAATAACAATTAATTGTTTAATAGAAAGTCCTTAGTACCTTCATGGAGAAATAATATGGGATGTTTTATTTAAGAAAATGCGATTATTGTGTGGTGAAAATTTTTCCACTATTCACAGATATTCGTCCAAGACCTCGACCATGGGCAAAAAAAAATTAAACATCACAAAAATATGAAACAAGATGACATTGATTACTGTAATAGCTCAAGTTTAATTACATTTACAAGTAAACCTCTAAGAATATTTTAAATTATTTATGATTTTTATTTGGTTCATAGTCCGTTTGTCTAATATTTATATACTTATTGTACAGTTTCGTGAAATTTGATTAAAATTCATGCTTAATTTCTCACGTTGGTTTACTTGGTGTCATAAATTAAATAAACATAAATAAATATAGACACATAAAAAATATCGTCTCAAAGTTTCAAAAAGATTATAGATTGATGTTTATTTTATTCGTAATAATAGGAAATAATAGAAAATAACGCTTGTCTGAATCTACGAACTATTGTATTTTCCATCGTAATAGTGTTGATTTTCCATAATGGAAACTTTATTGTTGTTGAATTATCATACAATAAGGAAACAATTATATTAGGTAGGTATATTACAATAAATTGTCAAAATTTTGATTATCGAATTATCTCAAATTATTACTAGTTTCAACTAGTATTAGGTATTTCTCATTTATTATTATAATAGAAAAGTATTTGGAGAGATATTTGAATATTTTTGAATATATTTTTATAATGCAACAATAAACTTGACATAATATTCCTGATACTGGATGTTTAGGCATTGAAACTATTCTATAAACGTTATAAAGGTAATGGAAAAAAGTCATTACAACGAATGTTCAAAGGTTAATGTAAAAAATTTGTTTTACAATAATCATTCTCCTAAATAATGACTATCCTATAAATATTATTTTCATTCTTGTTCTTTGTAAAATTTCAAGGTATAATTTTTGGTTTTATTTCAAAAATAAACAACCAATAAACACAATGAAGCATTATGCGAAATATTTCCTGATTAGAGAAACTCTAAGGTGATTTTTATTAATTTTTACATAAGAAAATCAAAGATAGACAACCAAATATGTGTCATATAAACAAGTCAGATGATATTTTCTACAGTTTGTAGTATATCTATATCTAAAAACTAGCAACCCTTTCCTTGAAGGGTAAAAACACTGTATTCAGCGACCCCTTGTATCCTGCGGCATGACTACAACTTTTTGAAGGTAGTTTTCTAACAAACACTCACAAAACCTGCTATCTCTCAGGATATCCTGACCATATAAGAGGTTTCCTGTATTTTCAACTCCACAATTCCCTCTCATATCTATGATAATAGCTCTTATATTGTACTTAAAAATGAAACTAAAGAAAGAGTAGCGTTTACTAGATTGATAAGATAATGACTGTGGTAATTCACACAAAATTTTGAATGATACTGCCCGATGTGTAATTTCTTAATACAATTCCGTTACCATATAATCCGGTATTTTCATTGCTTCTTGGACGGGGATCAGCCCAATTATCACCACAAACTCCACAGTTTCCATCATTTTGCTCATATTGAATCTAAATTATTTATTACTCCTATAATTTTAACGATTTCAATGTTTTAAAAAGAAATACCAGAACTCCTCCACAGAAAAACTCGTTATCGTTATAATTAACCGGTTGAGTCCAATCAAATCGCCATAGTGATGCCCGATTTGGTAGATCTAACATCATTCCATGACTTAAAACTTGTTGAACAGAACCCCAAATTATTAACACAGTGAAAGATGATAGCTTTCCTTGTGACATTATTCTTAATTTTTAGCCAGAGGCGAATAGGACCAACTGGTCTTCATAAGACAACTATTTCTAGTTTATATAGCCGTATGCCCTTTATTTTGGGTCGTTAATTAATGATAAGATAATACATTCCATCGGCAGTATAAAAATTTATTGGTGGCTATAAGTATTATTGGATTAAAGAGAAAATACAGTCAGCATAGAAACATGCTACTCGTACTACAAAAGAAATCAATATTTACCGAAACGTTTATCTTGATGATACCTATTAAAGTAGGAAATAATAAATTCTTTATTTAAGTCTTTGTTTTTCATATGTCACGAGCAATCGTCTAATTAAGGGTACCCCTAGGTCTATCATAAAAGTATTTTACTAACAATAAGCCGAAATTATTTTAGGTATCTCCTATTACTCTTCATTATTGCACTCCACGATGCTTAATTCAATAATAATGCATCTTCTGCTAATCTTTTTGTTCCAAAAACTAAAAACTGATCTTAAGTCTCCAATCTCTTGTAAGCTATTGCAATAATTTCACACTTTTAAGGGTTGAAGCTGATTGAAGGTAAGTACCATTACAAATTTATTTGTAATTCAATATTTTTATTGACAAAATTACACTATAGATATATCGGCACAGTTTCGGAAGTTTTCTTGCGGACCACAACCCATACCCCAGGAACCGTCTTCACACTGTCCCCAGTTATTACCACAATTATAATGCCATCTTAAGACACACCGTTCACATGTTTTTCCTTCTGGTAACTTTAACTGTAAATGAATTTCACTCATATCTGCGGTAATTGGTAACGAATCAGACCCATCGGCTAGTGTGAGGCTTTCAAAACAATCTTCCCCAGCTTCAATTTCATTTGGATCGTCCAGTTCACATAAACTAAATATAAAGCTGCCCAAGTGGTTTTTCGTTAAAAGCACCTCAACATCTATAACGCTTCCTGATTGGTAAGTTCTAACAATTTTGCCCTGGCCATAGATACCCGTGTTTTCATTAGCTTGTGGATGGTCTTCATCATAGGCATCTCCACAAATACCGCATTTACCATCATGAACTTCCCATTGGAACTGTAATATTATAAAACAAAATTAATCTTTTGTTATATTAATGATAATTGAAAACATACCCAAGCTCCACCGCAGAAAAGTTGATTATCGTTATAGTTCACTGGAGCTGTCTCATCAAATCGCCATAAAGAGCTCCTTTGCGGTGGTTCCAGCATCATTCCATGACTTAAAACACTTGTCACCAGTGAAAATAGAAATAGTACGCACAACATCTTGTAAAATCAATTTAAAGTTTAATAGTAAAACTAACAGATTGAATTTGTTATTTTAATAATAATTGTTATAAATCTGATAAGATAAAAAAATTTTTTTTGGGGAAAATTTAGTTTGATTTAAATGTGGGATAAGATCAACATTTTTCAATCGTAAGATGCTTCTTCCTGTGCGTGTGTCTTATTGGGAAAAATTGTTCAGCGTCCTAAAACATTCCTTGAATAATAAATATCAATCTAAACAGAATGAAATGATAACATAGAGATTCAGATAATCTTATTGTTAGTATCAATCTATAAATTTATGTTTTATAAAAGTCTAAAGAAAGTCTACAACCGGAGAGCTAGAAAGTTACAAACTCCCGTACGATTCAAAGTATCTTTCTGACTATAATTACACAATAAAGAAGGTGTAATCTCTCTCCGCAGTCAAAACATCTGATTGAATCCACACTGTTATAGAACCTATTGTGGAATATTTAAGATACAGCTGGAATTTTACCAACATTATTGTGAAGATCCGATTAAAAAACACTACCTATTCTCATTTACCTAAAAGTAAAATATAAAGACAATTTCCTTTTGAAGACCTCACATTGTCCTATATTGTTTGTCAACATTATTTTTAGCTGATTACTTATTATCATGTAACGCAAAACACTCTTCTGGAATTATTGTTATGGAAATCTTGTCAATATTGCGTTTTAATCATTATTTTAATCTTATCATTTATCAATGACATATTTTTCATTTTCAAGGCAATATGTTTTTAGTAAGTATTTTTGATAAGAAAAATTTGGAGCCTAAATTGATGAATCTGTCATTTATTTTTTTAACAAGCATAGAAGTAACATGAACACAATAAACTTAGACAATAGCAACATCAGCACATGATCGGAATGTTTCTTGTGGCCCACATCCCATCCCAAAGCTACCATCATCACATTGACCCCAGTTATTTCCTGAAAAATTAATCACGTTTCTTTATACTGCTAATTTTTTTAAAGTGAAAATTTGGAATAATTATCTTCTTCAAAATGTACTCACCAGCTCGATAATTCCACCTCAATACGCATCTATCACATGTTAATCCTTCTGGTAGTTTAATTTGTGTTTTAATATCTTTTTCATCCGGTGTGAGTTGATAATTTGATGAACCATCAGCTAAATTAACTGGACGGAAACAATCTTCACCTGATTCTGGTGCGTTAGGATCCTCCAAAACACAGATACTGGAAATTTTTCAACAAACAAATCAGAAATGTTCATTAATTTTTTTTATAAAAATTTACCTAAAATTGAAGAAACCATTATGGTTTGTTGTTAATTTAATACCAATATCCACAACACTACCGGCTTTATATTCACGAGCTATTATACCTTGTCCATATTTTCCAGTATTTTCATTCTCTTGTGGGTGGTCTTGACCGTATGGATCACCACAGACTCCACATTTACCATCGAAAACTTCCCATTGTGTCTGTTCAGTCAAAAAATATCACCGTTATTCTGAAAGTGGCACCTATTATAAATTCCATTTAACTTACACTAATTCCTCCACAATAGTTTTGATCATCATCATAGTTTACAGGAGCATTGTCGTCAAATCTCCATAACGAACTTCTATTTGGCGGCTCTAGCATCATTCCATGGCCAGAAATTGGTTGAAAGAAATAAGATAGAGCTAGAAGACTGGAAAAGGCAAAATATGTTTTAGGAGACATTTTCTTAATTTTTGTCTTATTAAATTACTGATTGTAATTATACATAAAAATCGTATTTATATAGGCGCAAATTTTAGATAAGATTATAAGGTCACTATATTTTCTCGAATTATTTCTTATAATTCGAAGGCAAAGTAATATTTGTTGACTTACAAATCTGAATCAGGTTCAAGTGGATTGTTTTTGCTTAAATTGAATTTAACTTTTATTCATATTAAGGGTACTTATTATTTTTTGGAAAGTCAATAAAAAAAAATTTCAAAAAATAAATATGTTAATCATTTTGACTGGGTTAGATGCGACTAAAGGCCTTTAAAATCGTCCGTTTGCCTCGGACTATGCTCAGAGACACTTTAAAGCTCAATATAACAAGATATAATCAAGAGAGGGTTTTTGATAGTATCTGTTTTAATGTACATAATATTTCAAGTAAATGTGAACAAACAAACATTTGTTAAATTAAAAAAATTAATTTTTAATACTCAACAAAATTATTCCACCAACTCATTTTATATTGTCTAGTTTCAATTGAAACCTGTTATCCTAATAAAAATAATGTAAAACTAGCAATCTAATTATGTTGTAATACAAAATAGAGCAATACATATTGTGCCCTATACAAATTATTGAATAGATCATAAAAAATAATCAAATCAGTAATTGAATTTTAGAAATTTATGGTCAGTGCATGAAAGATCAATTGAGAAAGTCATTATAGGACTTATTAAAGACACAAGAAGAGGTTTTAGTGCTAAAAAACAACAAAAATTTTTAAGCAGCCTGTATTTATTTTAGACCCTTCCACAAATATTTCTTTACATTTTTAGTAATACTTTTTCATTCATTTAACACAAAATTTAACATCTGAAAAACAAAAAAATCACTCTTTATAAAGCCGTTTACTTATATGTATTTTATAATATATAATTACCATCAATAACGCTCAAAATCCATGATAGATATGAAGTAACTCTTGTAATAAGCGCTGGAGCACCTGTACCGCATGAATCTCCTGATTCGATAACACCAATTAAATAGAATCGCCCTCCAATAGGATCTTGCCATAATACTGGCCCACCTGAATCACCATCACATGCATCTTTACCTACACCACCCGATATGCAGATTTCCGTTGTTCTAACTGGTGGTGAATAAGAGTTAACACAATCAGCATAGTCTATAGTTGTTAATTCGACTTTTCGTAAAGCGTCCGAAATAGATCCATTGGCATGAGTCAGGCCCCAACCTAAAGAATTTAGCAATATATATGGAATGGCCAAAATTCTTTTTTTTTTAAATATATTAAATTTGGGCTTATGGTTCATCACACTTATGTGTATACTTTTTTGGAAATTGTATTACCTAGAGCAATCACTTTCTCATTTGCAAATGATTTGTGCTTATAACGGAAAGGTAAACACGTTGGTCCTACGTAATAACTAAATACTATTGGTATTTTGGTTTTAACAACTGCAATATCATTTTCAAACGTTTTCGCATAGAATTTAGGATGAAAAATGTATCTTTCTACTTCATACTTAGCATAATATTGTGTTTCGATATCTAAAAATGTTAATAAACTCAATTTAGCAATTTGATAAATACCCAAATGAATATCTACTACCAGAAGTAATGTTCCAATCACCGACAATTAAAAACAGTTTTTCTTTACGATAATCATCTACGACATGAGCAGCAGTTAAAGCATATCTTTCTGCTATTATACTGGCACCACCAGGCCAAAACTTCTCCTCATCATCCCATAGATAGGCCATACTAGGGAATTCATTGATACGAGTATAAGTACCGCCAACTATCCTTGTCTAGAATTTTTAAACAAAAATAGAAAAAACTGACAGGATAAAAGTATAAAAGGAATTTACTTGTTCTGTAATTTTCCAACCACAATTACAACTCGGTGTTTCATCAAGATTTGTTTCAATAGCCTTTATTCTGCAGTGATATGCACCACCACGTGTACGTTCATCAGCATGAAACACTGTAAACAAATTACAGCACCTTAAATGTATATTTTTTTTATAAATATTCAGCACTACCAATTCTTATATGGTTTGTTTCACTATCTGTATTTATTTTCTCTTTGCCGCAATATTTATTTTGTGGACCATCATTCAAATAAATTCCAATATGATCGGAAACGCAATTACGGCTCTGAAATAATATTTTACTTTAATTCAGTAATAGGTATGTATGGGTATCCTGTTAAAATTTATGTTTAAAGGTTTATCATTGTCGGTTTAAAAGTGAATAAAAGGATAACGTTTTTGAAATATAAATAATTGAATTGTCTGCAAGAATGTTCTGGGATTCTTGATACAAACAACTGATACAAAAATCTTGTTCACTTACTTTAGGTAATTTCACTCGGCATGCTATATAAAGAGAAGTTTCCTGTGGACTAGATATGTCCCATTCAGCATCCGCTCCACTTGAATATTTCTTTGGATATCCGTCATTTTTTATTATATAAACTCCATTAGCTTTTAAATCAATTTTATTTAATTCTACTGACAGAAATAATTGAAACATGTATACGAATTTCACAAGTTTTCCTGAAAGTAAGGAATGAAAATAATTTTTATATTTGTATAGGCTTAAAAAACGTTTTAACTGACGCATTATGCAACACATTATAAATATGTTCAAATCTGTAGATGAAACTAGATAAAATGTGAAGAAATTGATACCAATAAAAGCCTTTTATAATTTAAAACTGGGCCAAAAAAAGAATGCAATTTCATTTTCTTTTATGAGAAAAATTGTTTATTTGGAACACAATAAGTTAATAAAAGAGTAGTCACTCAATAAATTGTAATATTAGACGTAGATAAGGTTTTATATGTTAAAAAAAATAGTATTTCGAAATAAGAACAGGAATATTGCAACATGTTCAGTTTTTTATACAGTGCGAAATGGTGGATGCGCCGTGTGCAATAACTACGACTCACCGCTGCTAGTGTTTTGGACAGTTTCCGAAATAGCTATGAACAATATGTTAATCCAAGTTATCTAATATTATATTATATTATATTGTTTCGACAACAAGCCTAAATTAATTTTAAACATATACTAGCATAAATTTTCCTAAATTCTGTACACCCTCGAATGCGTACTCTTCCCGTTTCAGAGATATAAAAACATTTTCTCTCCCTTAGCATCAAACGACAGCTTGAAGTTAGCTTAACTTCGTATATACAGCATGGCCGATAGATTTTTATGAATGTTTTGTATTTAACTTAGTCCTTGAAAAATAATAATAAGAGTCATAGTAAATTATACGCAAGGAAATATTGGATCAAATCTCAAACTTTCGGATAATATAAATAAAAGCTGTTATCAATGAAGATTGTCTCTTTCATAAGAAAACGTAAACGTGTATTTTTTAGAAAAAGCACTTCTCAAGCGTCATTTTTTGATATAAAACCTTTCAATTTCTGATGTTTTATTTTGAAAAATACATTAGTTATAAAGAGGAGCTCGAATAATAACTAGGAGTGTTTAGTAACGAAATAAGGATTCTCGTTGTATTATAAATAAAATAGCGGAGAACTTCAGAAAAACCGTTTCTATTTAAACTAGCTCTAGAATAAACCGTACTTCCGTACTATTCAAAGTGTCTTTCTGGCTATAAGCACATAATAAAGAAGATGTAATTTCTCTCTGCAGGTATTTTGTCTAAACTTTAGTCGAAACATCTGATTGAGTCCACACTGTTATTTACTTATAGAACAGCTGGAATTTTACCCACATTATCGTGAAGATCCGATTAAAAAACATTAGCTATTCTTAGTTACTTAAAAGTCAAATATGAAGAGAAATCTTTACGACATGTATAGGAAACATAAATGCTAAGGTTCCATTTGCTATAGAAATTTGCTAATCACACTGCTCGGGCATTAAAAATAGCGTTCCGTTATTAGACACCGAGTCAAGAAAAAGTTCTTATTCCCGTAATTGGTCTGTGTCTGAGCCGAATCTGCCTAATCTTTCTTTCAAGTACATGTAACGCAAAACACTCTTCTGAAATTATTGTTATGTTTTTGTGTATAAATAAATAACAAATAAATCGTTTTTCTTCATTAGTTTTTACAGCTGATAGTCGAGAAACATCAACAATAATAATAATAATATCTATTTTTCGCTGTATAATTTGTACTAACAATAAAATTCGCATCCGCCATTTTGTTACCAACATTATAAAATAAAAGTTTCAACACAAAACTGTTGCGAAACAGAGGCTTTTTCGCAAAGGTTTGGGGTGAAAACTGTTGCGAAAAAACATCATTATAGACGCAAAATAGAAAAAAATACTTTTTAATCCTCACTTTCTTCTTATTGTTAGTGGCAACTGATGAACACTAATATTTAGTTGCAGCTCTTCCAAAATCCTGTTGCGCACAGTGTAAAATATGTACAATATTTTAGAGAAAACATTTACCATAATTGTAAATTAACTAAAAACAAATAAATAACATAATTATATTCCAGGTAAGAGAAATAACCCTATAAACACTTTAACTGCATTACATCGAACGGAGGACGTAAAGTATGAAAAATTAGCATTTGAGCAAAATTTTACTATAAGTACTCTCTTAATTTAATGCAATATATTATCGATTGCTGTTACTCTATTTAACACAAATCTTTAGCCCCTTTACTGATACTTAATATCCAGGGTAAGTATGGTGTTATTTTCGTATAGATATCAGCCTCTTTACATTCCACCAAATCAGAATAATAGAATACCCCAATTATTTGTAAAGCCTCTTCTAATAATATTGGTCTACCACTGGAATGAAAACAAGTGCTGGTACCAATCTTATAATCTGTAAGGTGCGTGGACCATCGTACTGTTTTGAGCAATTTTTATTGGAATGAATTGTTACTTTTCCTTTACTTATAGTTGGTATTCGGCCATCTTCTTCAAGTCTGGACAGTTTTAATGATTATCTTTGATAATAGAAGTTTATTTAAAGAAAAATTTAAAAGAATTATAATTAACTAGTATTAGAACTTCTTTACAGTCCAAACTATCGTAAATTAATCCAAGTGGAAAACAAACTGGTCCTATATTCGATACCTAGACAAAAATGTTAATTGATTTCCCTAAAAGAAAAGAATTGAAGTCCTAGTTAGACTATTGTTTAGATTTTATCGAAACCTGTTAGCCTAATAAAAATAATGTGAAACTAGCAATCTATATTGTTGTAATACAAATTTATAAAGCAATACATATTGTGCCCTACAAAAATTATTGAATAAAACATAAAAAACAATGAAATCAATAATTGAATTTTACAAATTTATGGTCAGTACTATAATGCATGAATGATCAATTGAAAAAGTCATTGTCGAACTAATTAAGGACAAAAGGAGAGGTTTTGGTGCTAAGAAAACGAGAAAAATTTCCAAACAGCCTGTATTTATTTTAGACACTTTGGTAATACATTGGTATACATTTTTGGTAATACTTTTGCTCTTATTTAACACACAATTTAACATCTGAAAAACACAAATTTCACTCTTTATAAAACCGTTTACTTTTATTTTTAATTATAATATATAATTACCATCAATAACGCTCAAAATCCACGATAGATATGAAGTAACTCTTGTATTAAGCCCTGGTGGACGTGCACCGCATGAAATTCCTGTTTTGATAACACCAATTAAATAGAATCGCCCTCCAGTAGGATCTTGCCATAATACTGGCCCACCTGAATCACCATTACATGTACCACCCGATGTGCAGATGTCCTTTGTACTAACTGGTGGTGAATAAGAGTTAACACAATCATTATGGTCTATAGTTGTTGATTCGACTTTTTGTAAAGCGTCCGAAGCAGATCCATTGGCATGAGTCAGGCCCCAACCTAAAGAATTTAGCAATATGTAAGGAATGGCCAAGATTCCTCTTATTCAAAGTAAATGCAGGCTTATTACCTAAAACAATGACTTTCTCATTCGCAAATGGTTTGTGTTTATAACGAAAAGGTAAACACGCTGGACCTACGTAATAACTAAATTTTATTGGTATTTTGGTTTTAACGATTGCAATATCATCCCTCAACGTTTTCGCATCAATTTTAGGATAAAAAATGTAAAGTTCTGTCTCATACTTAGCATAATATTGTGTTTCGCTATCTAACAATTGTAATAAATTCAATTTAGCAATTTACCAAATAACCAAAAAAAAATGTTTACTACCAGAAGTCATGTTCCAATCACCGACAACTAAAAACAGTTTCTTTTTACGATACTTATTTATGACATGAGCGCCTGTTAAAGCATATCTTTCTGCTATTATGCTGGCACCACCAATCGGCAACTTCTTCTCATCATCCCATAGATAGGCCATACTAGGGAATTCATTGATACGAGTATAAGTACCTCCAACTATCCTTGTCTAGAATTTTTAAACAAAAATTGAAAAAACTGAGAGGATAAAAGTATAAAAGGAATTTACTTGTTCTGTCAATTTCCAACCACAATTACAACTCGGTGTTTCATGAAGATTTGTTTCAATAGCCTTTATTTTGCAGCGGTATGCACCACCACGTGTACGTTCATCAGCATGAAACACTGTAAACAAATTACAGCACTTTAAATGTATATATTTTTTATAAATATTCAGCGCTACCAATTCTTATATGGTTTGTTTCACTATCTGTATTTATCTTCTCTTCTCCACAATATTTATTCTGTGAACCATCATTCAAATAAATTCCAATATGATCGGAAACGCAATTATGACTCTGAAATATTTTACTTTAATTCAGTAATAGGTATGGTATGGGTATCCTGTTAAAATTTATGTTTAAAGGTTTATTATTTTCGGTTTGAAAGTCAATAAAAGGAGAACCTTTTTGAAATATGAATAATTGAATTGTCTGCAAAAATGTTCTGGGATTCTTGATACAAACAACTGATACAAAAATCTTGTTCACTTACTTTAGGTAATTTCACTTGGCATGCTATATAAAGAGAAGTTTCCTGTGGACTAGATATTTCCCATTCAATATCCGCTTTATTTGTGTAGTTCAGTGGATATACGAAATTTTTCATTGTATAAACTCCATTAGCTTTTAAATCAATATTTAATAATTCCACTGACAGAAATAATTGAAACATGTATACCAATTTCACAAGTTTTCCTGAAAGTAACGAATGAAAATTATTTTTAGATTTGTCTGCGCTTAAAAAACGTTTTTACTGACGCATTATGCAACACATTATAAATTCGTTCAAATTTGTAGATGAAACTAAATAAAACGTGAAGAAATTGATAGCAATGAAAGCTTTTTATAATTTAAAACTGGTCAAAAAAATGCAATTTCATTTTCTTTTATTAGAAAAATTATTTATTTGGAACACGATAAGTTATTAAAAAAAACTATTCACTCAATG
This sequence comes from Iselma pallidipennis, assembly GCA_037464855.1. Taxonomy (NCBI): domain Eukaryota; kingdom Metazoa; phylum Arthropoda; class Insecta; order Coleoptera; family Meloidae; genus Iselma; species Iselma pallidipennis. The sequence continues at coordinate 9,694 of JAZBHA010000128.1, read as the reverse complement.
AATTGTAATATTGAACGTAGATAAGGTTTTATATGTAGGAAAATAGTATTTCGAAATAAGAACAGAAATATTGCAACATGTTAAGTTTTCTCATATAGTGCGAAATGGTGGATGCGACGGGTGCAATAACTAGGCCTCTAACATCAAGCCGAATACGCACCACTGCTAGTGTTTTGGACAGTTTCCGAAATAGCTAAGAACAATCCAAGATATCTAATGATATATTATATTGTTTCGACAATAAGCCTAAATTAATTTTAAACATATAATAGCATAAAATTTCCTAAATTCTGTATACCCTCAAATGCGTACTCCTCTCGTTTCAGAGATACAAAAACATTTTCTCTCCCTCAGCATCAAACGACAGCTTTAAGTTAGCTTAACTTCGTCTTCTAGCGTTAGTTTGCAAGTTTGGCTGACTATAGCGTACTGTAATCAAAACTTTAAGGTCTCAAAATGAATAAAACTTAAAGGACAATAAAATGGTGACAATTCCTGTTTACTGAAAGAGGTGCAGCATGGCCGATAGATTTTTATTAAACTAGCTCTAAAATAAACCGTACTTCCGTACTATTCAAAGTGTCTTTCTGACTATGATCACACAATAAAGAATATGTAATTTCTCTCTGCAGGTATTTTGTCTTAAGTTTAGTGAAAACATCTGATTGAGTACACACTGTTATTTACCAACATTATCGTGAAGATCCGATTAAAAAACATTAGCTATTCTAAGTCACTTAAAAGTAATATATAAAGACCATTCTTTAAGACATGTATAGGGAACATAAAGGCTAAGGTGCCAGTTGCTACAGAAATTTTCTAAGCACACTGCTCGGGTATTAAAAATAGCGTTCCATTATTAGCCACCGACCACCGAGTAAAGAAAAAGTTCTTATTCCCGTAATTGTTCTGTATCTGAGCCGAATCTACCGAAATTTCCTTTTAAGTACCTCACATTGTCCTATATTGTTTGTCAAAGTTATTTTTAACTGATTACTTATTATCATGTAACGCAAAACACTCTTCTGGAATTATTGTTATGGAAATCTTGTCAATATTGCGTTTTTATCGTTATTTTAATCTTATCATTTATCAATGACATATTTTTCATTTTCAAGCTTATTTTATGTCAGGCAATATTTCTTTTAGTAAGTATTTTTGATAAAAAAATTTGGAGCCTAAATACTTAATTCTATTTACATTAGGTATTTAAATTTAGGTGTATTTCTTAATAAACAATTTCAGAATTGATAAATCTTTCATTTATTCTTTTAACAAGCATAGAAGTAATATGAGCACAGTAAAGTTAGAAAATAGCAACATCAGCACATGATCGGAATGTTTCTTGTGGCCCACATCCCATCCCAGAGCTACCATCTTCACAATAACCCCAGTTGTTCGCTGGAAAATTGATCACGTTTTTTACAATTATTTAGAAGTGAAAATTTGAAATAATTATCTTCTTCAAAATTTACTCACCAGCTCGATAATTCCACCTCAATACGCATCTATCACATGTTAATCCTTCTGGTAGTTTAATTTGTGTTTTAATGTCTTTTTCATCTGGTGTGAGTTGATAATTTGATGAACCATCAGCTAAATTAATTGGAAGGAAGCAATCTTCACCTGATTCTGGTGCGTTGGGATCCTCCAAAACACAGATACTGGAAATTTTTCAACAAACAGAAATCAGAAATTTTCATTAACTTTCTTTATAAAAATTTACCTGAAATTGAAGAAACCTCTATGGTTTTTTGTTAATTTAATACCAATATCCACAATACTACCGGCTTTATATTCACGAGCTATTATACCTCGCCCATATTTTCCAGTATTTTCATTATTCTGTGGATGGGCTTGACCGTATGAATCACCACAGACTCCACATTTACCACCGAAAACTTCCCATTGTGTCTGTTGAGTCCAAAAATACCACCGTTATTCTGAAGGTGGCACCTATATAAATTCAATAAGACTTACACTTATTCCTCCACAATAGTTTTGATCATCATCATAGTTAAAAGGAGCATTGCTGTCAAATCTCCATAACGAACTTCTATTTGGTGGTTCTAGCATCTTTCCATGTCCAGAAATTGATTGAAAGAAATAACATAGAGCTAAAAGACTGGAAAAGGCAAAATATGTTTTAGGAGACATTTTCTTAATTTTTGTCTTATGAAATAAGATTATAAGGTCGCTATATTCTAGAACGATTATATTTCTTATAATTCGAGAGCAAAGTAATATTTATTGTCTTACAAATCTGAATTAGGTTCAGGTTGATTGTTTTTTTGATTTAAATAGAAAAAAACGAAGGTAATAAAAATGTAATCAATTTTTCAATTTTTTAATACAAAATTGATTTCAAAAAAATTATAATCCCATTTTTATTTGTTAGAAAAAATTATTCGTTTAATAATACAATGGGATATGAAATTTAATACTTATATTGAAATAGAAAAGTTATTTAAATTGTAGGCACATGAATATGTAGAAAAATGATGAAATTCATTTCGAAATAAGAGTATAAAGTATGATATGATGATTGTGCATTTCTTTTGGGCAAAAATAGACTTATTTGTTTTACTCTTTAGCTTGGTCTAGACACGTCAAGTAAAATTAAATTTTAGTACTTAAGCCGTGTGGACAGGAAAATTCAGTTTAGCTGACATCATAGGGTGTAATAGGCTCTTTAGTTGGCCAATGCAAACACATACTAAATCGTCACTACAATCCCAAATACAGTGGTCGCCGCTTATTATGATCACATTGGGACCTGTCCTTTTTGATAACAATAGCCGACTGATAACATTAGACGGGTGACAAAAAAATTGTGATTATTGAACTTAATCCATTACAAACAACTATAAAGCACTTTATACAGTCGTCCTAACTCAACATATCACAAAATCGCAGCCGAACACATACTCATGCACATGTTTATCCCTTTCACTGCGACAATATGTTTTGCAAAAGTAAAGGTTATGCTTCAGGAAATGGATCTAGTCACATATTTTGTAAGAATTATTGTCAGGCACTCATGTAAACAATAAAAATTATGCTTCGGTTAAAAGTAAGTTTCGAAGAAAACGATCATTTGATGTGATTTTGATAAAAATTCAAATTTTTGGTCTACAAAATCGATACTAATAGCCGAAGTTTGATTATAATAGGCGGATTATTCTCATCTAATTTTATATAGAAAATTTTGGGACCGACTCATTTTGATAACAATGGCCGATTGATAACACTATCCGTGATTATGATAGACGGCGACCACTGTACTTCTATTGTACTAAATCATTCGATTTGTCTAGAGCAGGTTTAAGAACAAGTGAAAGTTACAGATTAGGTGTAAAATGGTGGATGCGCCGGGTGAGAAGACCACATCATTCTAACAAACTCTATCTGCAAGGATATGTATAATGTATTTATATAATATTATTTATTTTTATTATTCGTAAATCGTCCTCTAACAAGATTAGTCTACCATTGGAATGAGAACAAGTGCTGGTACCAATATTATTTGTTAAGTTACGTGGACCATCGTACTATTTTGAGCAATCTTTATTAGGATGAATTGTTACTTTTCCTTCACTTATAGATGGTACTCGGGCGTCTTTTTGAAATCTGGACAGTTTTAATGCATATCTTCAATAATAGAAGTTTATTTAAAGAAAAATGTAAAAGCATTATAATCAGGGGGAATTAGATTTTTTTATAGTCGGAACTATCGTAAGTTAATCCAAGTGGCAAACAAACTGATCCTATATTCAATACATATACCTATATCGAAAATAGTTATCAATATCAACACAAAAATGTTAATTGATTTCCCTAAAAGAAAAAAATTGAGGTGCAAGTTAGACTATTGTCTAGCTTTTATTGAAACGTGTTAGCCTAATAAAAATAATGTGAAACTAGCAATCTAATTATGTTGCAATACAAATTCATAAAGAAATACATATTGTGCCCTATTAAAATTATTGAATAAAAGATAAAATAAACAAGTCATTATCAGACTTATTAAGGACACAAGGAGGGGTTTTATTGCTAAGAAAACAACAAAAATTTTCAAAGAGCCTGTATTTATTTTAGACACTTCCACAAATGTTTTTTTCTACATTTTTGTTAATATTTTTCCATTTATTTTACACAAAGTTCAACACCTGAAAAACATAAATTTCACTCTTTATAAAACCGTTTACTTTTATTTTATATTATTATAGAATATAAGTATATAATTACCATCAATAACGCTCAAAATCCACGATAGATATGAAGTAACTCTTGTATTAATCCCTGGTACACCTATACCGCATATATTTCCTGATTTGATAACACCAATTAAATATAATCGCCCTCCAGTAGGATCTTGCCATAATACTGGCCCACCTGAATCACCATTACATGCGTCTTTACCTACACCGCCCGATATGCAGATTTCCGTTGTTCTAACTGATGCTAAGTTAACACAATCAGCATGGTCTATACTTGTTGATTCACCTTTTCGTAAAGCGTCCGAAATGGATCCATTTTCATGAGTCCAGCCCCAACCTAATGATTTTAACAATATGTAAGGGATGACCAAGATTCTTCTTATTCAAAGTAAATTTAGGCTTATTACCTAAAATAATGACTTTCTCATTTGCAAATGATTTGTGTTTATAACGGAAAGGTAAACACGTTGGTCCTACGTAATAACTAAATACTATTGGTATTTTGGTTTTAACGATTGCAATATCATTCCCCGAACTTTTCACATAGAATTTAGGATAAACAATGTAAAGTTCTGTCTCATACTTAGCATAATATTGTGTTTCGCTATCTAAAAATTGTAATAAATTCAATTTAGCAATTTACCAAATAACGAAAAAAAAATGTTTACTACCAGAAGTCATGTTCCAATCACCGACAATTAAAAACAATTGCTTTTTACCATAATGAGTTATGATATGAGCAGCAGTTAAAGCATATCTTTCTGCTATAATACTGGCAGCACCAGCAAAAAACTTCTCCTCATCATTCCATAGATAGGCCATACTGGGGAATTCATTGATACGAGTATACGTACCGCCAACGATCCTTGTCTAGAATTTTTAAACAAAAATAGAAAAAACTGAGAGGATAAAAGCATAAAAGGAATTTACTTGTTCTGTCAGTTTCCAACCACAATTACAACTCGGTGTTTCATCAAGATTTGTTTCAATAGCCTTTATCCTGCAGCGGTATGAACCACCACGTGTACGTTCATCAGCATGAAACACTGTAAACAAATTACAGCACTTTAAATGTATATTTTATTTATAAATATTCAGCACTACCAATTCTTATGTGGTTTGTTTCACTATCTGTATCTATTGTCTCTTCGCCGCAATATTTATTTTGTGGACCATCATTCAAATAAATTCCAATATGATCGGAAACGCAATTACGGCTCTGAAATATTTTACTTTAATTCAGTATTAGGTATAGTATGGGTATCCTAATGAAATTTATGTTTAAAGATTTATTATTTTCTGTTTGAAAGTAAATAAAAGGAAAAACTTTGTGAAATATAAATATTTGAGTTGTCTGCAAGAATGTTCTGGGATTCTTGCTACAAACAACTGATACAAAAATCTTGTTCACTCACTTTAGGTAATTTCACTTGGCATGCTATATAAAGAGAAGTTTCCTGTGGACTCGATATTTCCCATTCAATATCCGCTTTATTTGTGTAGTTCAGTGGGTATACGTAATTTTTTATTATATGAACTCCATTAACTTTTAAATCAATTTTAAATAATTCTACTGACAGAAATAATTGAAACATGTATACGAATTTCACAAGTGTTCCTGAAAGTAACGAATGACAATAATTTTTAGATTTGTATACTTAAAAATGTTTTTACTGACGCATTCTGCAACACATTATAAATACGTTCAAATCTGTGGATGAAACTAAATAAACTGTGAAGAAATTGATACCAATAAAAGCTTTTTATAATTTAAAACTGGGCAAAAAAAATGCAATTTCATTTTCCTTTATGAGGAAAATTATTCGTTTAGAACACAATAAGTTATTAAAAAAAGCATTCACTCAATGAATTGTAATATTGAAGGTAGATAAGGTTTTACATGTAGAGGAATAGTATTTCGAAATAAGAACAGAAATATTGCAACATGTTAAGTTTTTTCATCTAGTACGAAATGGTTGATGCGCCGGGTGCAATAACTATGCCTCTAACAACAAGCCGAATATGCACCACAGCTAGTGTTTTGGACCGTTTTCGAACTGGTTATGAACAATATGTTAATTCAAGGTATCTAATATATATTGTTTCGACAACAAGCCTGAATTAATTTTAAACATATAATAGCATAAAATTTCCTAAATTCTGTCAAATGCGTACTCCTTCGTCTTCTAGCGTTGTTTGCAAAGTTTGGCTGTCTATAGCGTACTGTAATCAAAACTGGAAGGTGCCAAAATGTAGAGAAGTTGAAAGCCAATAAAGTGGCTAGAATTCCAGTAATCTGGTTGCTTTTATCAAAAATATTCCACACTACTGTTGAATAAAAATAACAACTGGAAATTTGATTCATATTTCGCATCTTTTACTCATACTACCTAAAATATTTAACCGAATCTGAAATAAACCTTTGAAAAATATAGCATTTTAAAATGAATTGATAACAAATAGTAACCTAAATGAGAAACGAAACATCGTAAGACAAACATGTTTACTGAAAACGGTACAGGATGGCCGATAGATTTTTATGAATGTTTTGTATTTAACTTAGTCCTCGAAAAATAATAATAGTACTCATAGTAAACTATACGCAAGGAAATACTGGATTCAAATGTCAAACTTTCAGGTAATATGAATAAAAGCTGTTATCAATGAAGATTGTCTCTTTCGTAAGAAAAAGTAAAAATGTCTCTTTTAGAAAAAGCACTTCTTTAGCAAAAACGCCATCGTACGGCTGGTATTTTTTGATATAAAACCTTTTAATTTCTGATGTTTTATTTTAAAAAATACATTAGTTATAAAGAGGAATAATAACTATTTAATGACGAAAATAAGGATTCTCATTGTAAATTAAACAGCCGAGAATTTCAGAAAAACCGTTTTTATTTCAAATGGCTCTAGAATAAGCCGTTAAACATTTTTTTACTTAACACAAAACTTAGTATCTGAAAAGCAAAAGTTTTACTCTGTATAAATTCTCTTATTTTTACTTAATAGTAATTACCATCAATAACATTCAAAATCCACGACAAATATGAAGTTACTCTTCTATTAAGCGATGGTACACCTGCTGCACATTGATATCCTTCTTCTATAATGCCAATTAAATATAATCGTCCTCCATCGGGATCCTTCCATAATATTGGACCACCTGAATCACCTTTACATGTGTCTTTACCCATGTCGGTTGATGTGCAAATTTGCCTTACACTAACATGTGGCACATAATGAGTAGTTTTGACACATTCATTATGATCGATCACCTTCAATTCAACTTCTTGTAAGCCATCCGCAGGGTATCCATTCAGTTTAGTTAGACCCCAACCTAAAAATTTTGCAATATGAGAAAAGCAAGATTAATTTTATGCAGAATTAGTTTTGGACGATAGTTCGGTCCATCTGTATTTATACTTATTTGAGAATTTAATTACCTAGAGCTATTACTGTCTCATTTGCAAATGATTTTTGTTTAAAAATGAAAGGTAAACACACTGGTCCAACGTAACGATTGAATACTATTGGTTTTTTCGTTTTAATAATTGCGATGTCATCTAAGTTCGGGTTCGTGAGGTAAGAAGGATGGAAAATGTAACGTTCTGTTTCATACTTAGCATAAGGTATAGTATCGCTATCTGACAATGTATCAAGAATCTTCAGGAAATCTTTAATACCAGGAGCTGTATTCCAATCACCAACAACCAGCATAAGGTGTATTTTGCGGTAAATGTATACGTTATGAGCGGCTGTTAAAACATATCTTTCTGATATTATATTGGCAGCACCGACCCAAAAATGCATCCCCAGATGCCATAAATAGCCTATACTAGGGTATTCATTGATTTGAGTATAATTACCACCAACGATCCTTGTCTTAAATTTATGAAAATATAAATGCATAAATGAATACAAAAGAATAAATGAACATATTAACTTGTTCGGTCATTTTCCAACCACAGTTACAATCTGATGGTGCTCCAAGGACGTCAAGTGCTTTTATTCTGCAACGATATGCACCACCGGATGTCCCTTCGCCAGCATGAAATACTAAAAATAAATTTAATAAACTGTAGATGTACCATATTAGAAATATGTCAAAGTGTTACCAATTTTTATATGATTTGTTTCACTATCTGTAACTAGTTTGTCTTTTCCACAAAATCTATTTTGTGGACCATTATTATAACTAATTCCGATATGGTCGAAAACACAAAGGTCACTCTGAAATATTTTATTGTATCTCAATAATAGGAATCAGGATCATGAGTAGAATGACTTACTTTAGGTAATTTTATCCGACATGTTACATAAAGAGAAGTTCCTTGTGGACTAGATATTTCCCATTCAAAATCCGCTTTATTTGTGTAGTTCTTAGGATAGCCATCATTTTTTATTATATAAACTGACTGTGATTCTAAGTCGACTTTGGATAATTCTATTGATAGAAATAATTGAAATATGCATACGAATTTTATAAGTTTTTCTGAAAATAGTAATTGAATATTATTTCTAGGTTTTTATAGTAAATGTTTTCCCTAACTCATTTTATCTTGCAGTAAATATTATCAACTCTCTAGATGTGACTACATAAAATACGAATGAATTGATTTAAATAGAAGAAAACGAAGGTAGTAAAAATGTAATCAATTTTACTATTTTTAATTCAAAATTGATTTAAAAAAAGAACTTATAATTTGATTTTTATTTGTGAGAAAAATTATTCGTTTGATAATACAATGAGGTATAAAATTTAATACTTGTATAGCAATATTAAAGTTGTTTAAATTGTAGGCGGATGAATATGTAAAAATAAAAGATTAAACCCATTTCGAAATAAGAGTAGAAATATTATAACATGATTATTGTGCATTTCTCTTTAAGCGAAACTAGACTAACTTGTTTTACACTTTATGACAAAAGTGTGATTCAAGAATTCGGTGTAGAAATGGTGGATGCGCCGGGTGCAAAGAACTGCAGCTGTCTACCTAATTCTGTCGACGGAAATAGACATACATATGTCACTTGTTTGAAAAGACGTGTTAAACCAAATTACATATGAGCGTCATTGAATGTTGAGTCACCATTTAATAATGCGATGGGTATTCTCCATTATGAGCATAGTTGGTGCAATTTAAACGCAAATCTTCATCTTCATCTTTATCTTCTACTTATTTAATATTTAAGAATAATTGAAGGTATAATAAAAAAACACATTAATTTCTAGAACGGCACTTCAGAGAAATTACTTCGATTTTAATAGTTCCAAGACGAAGTGTAGTTTTGGTTACACGACAAGTTGTCACTTTAAAACCGATAATAGGGATTCAGACTAAAGTCATCGTCATCGTCACCACCCATGAAGACTATTTTAACACAAACTAAATGAAATATAAAAGGTTGATTCAGATTAAAAACGCTCTTCTATGATAGTTTTGTTTTTTATTATTAAGTGACGGTGGACATGT
>JAZBHA010000127.1:73573-124447 GCA_037464855.1 Iselma pallidipennis | reverse complement strand
CTTTTGTCGCAGCCAAATTGAGAGATTTGTCAATTCATGAAGCGACTACCGGGCGTGAAAGTTCAAATATTGCTACAAGTGGCATTTCATGAAATGACCAATTGCTCAATGTGACTACGATGTATTCATGAAGTTCGTGGAGGAATGACGATTTTCTTCCACTTTTATGATTTTATTCATCGTTTTTTTTTTATAGAAAGGACGACTTGAAATATGCAAACACTTTATTGATAAGAAAACGTCGTTCCGATAATATACGAAGAAATCTAAAATCTCTAAATACCAATCAATATGATCTCACAACGAATCAAACATCAATACGTCGTTATAAACGACAAAACTTGATCGGTGAACAATTATGTCAGACTAGAACACAATTTATTATGCCACGTGCTGCATTAAATAACAAAGGTAATTGGATGTATGTGGTTAATATGCCAGAAACAAGTAATCAGTATACACAATTAGTGAAAAGTGAAGTTTGCTCGTAAGTTGTGTAATTATAATTTAATTAAATTCAATTTAATTTAAATGTTTTTTGTGTCGGGAAATAGGAGTCAAACTTGTAGTGGTCTGTGCAGTATTCCTACAGGATATACATCAAGATGTGAACAGAAATATGTCCAGAAACGACTTGTAGCTTTAGAAGGCAATGGTAATGATCTATATACGGACGTATTTTGGTTTCCTAGTTGTTGTATTTGTACAATTTCGAATACGTAGGTATACCTATCATCTTTTCTGTAATTAATATTCTCCTTTTCTATTCTGTAAACTGTGTCTTTCTTCAAGTTACCAAAAGACATTTTTCGCTGTAATTTATTTAGATAATTTTAAATATTAAACATTAATTTTGTAATATAAAAGCAAACAATTTGTCGTTTATCTGTCCCATATTCGTCCCACATTCCAGGATTCTACGGGAAATCTTTCAACTGAGCCTATCATAAAAGTCATCGGAACAGTTAAACAAGTCGATTTAACGGTTTAGCGAGAAATCTAAAGTAAAAAGACGCCAACATAGTTTTCACAACCGTTATAAAAGTTTTCCTTTTACGATAATATAGCAATAAAAGTTAAATAATGAAAATAGAAAAAGCGACAGTAATTGTGTTGATATTCGTATTTCAAAATTTCAAAGCAATCCAGTGTATTGCTCAATGTTTTATTGAAATAATTGGAAACGGAAAATACAAAGCCTTATCTGGCGGGTTATCAAAGGTGGTTCATTTGAAAAGACACGATTGTTAAACAGTTCCGTATTCTTGCATTTATATTAATCATTTATTATATAATATTGCAAGAATTCCATATTAGACAGGTTTCACTTTATAAGTCATTTTTCGTGGAATCAGACATTTCTCTTTCGCTCAATGGGAGCGAATAGGTGGTCGTTCTAGAGAGGAGATTAAATCAATACAAGAAATTGTTAAAAATCCTTTATTGTTTCCATTTCGTTTTTGTTCCGTTTATTGAAACGGAACGAATTGTTTATAGTACAATGTGAAATATTCCTCTAGCAAGTTTAACAGCAAGTTGTACCAACATTGGTATACCAATAATGATTAAAATTGGTACTCCCAGTAGTGGATTAAAAACTAATAATAAAGGTAATAGAAGAAACAATAATGGTTTCAGTTTAAATGTATATGGTATTATAGGAAAATCGGCTTGATATGGTAAAGGTAATGGTAGTGGTAAACCGGCTGCTTCACTGATGGCGAGGATTATGGTTACAATTAATAGTTTTTTCCACATTTTGCCTTGATCGTTTCAAATCTAAAAATTTAATAAACAACTAATTAACATTATAGATAAGAGAATATGGATAGAGGAAATTAAAATAAAAATCTCTACTTACAAGATGATTGTTAATTTACAACTGATAACAAATGAGGAAAAAATTTGGGGTTAATATAGTTAAAATGTCCACCCAATATTCATTAAATGTTGTTTTGAATTTTTAATTAATTCAGAAGAAAATTAAATTGAAAAAAATCTTTTATTAGCGATAACACAATTAACTGATAAACACATAAATTATATAAAGACAATCATTATCTATTGTTTGTATTAAAATTAATTGATTTTTCCAATATTGCAAGAATTTCATTTCATAATTTTTTCAATTATTATTTTTAAGCAATCAAATATCATAAAATTAAAAGTTATATAAAGAAATACACACAAAAACAAACTAACCACCCAAACTACTACTTATTATCATATAATAATTTCTAATAGAATTCCTAAAAGATTCTCTTAATTATTTCAAAAAGATTCGAAATTTTCAAACTGGAACTTGTACAGTTTGGAATTTTCAAAATTGAACATTTTAAAAACGTTGTTAATTTTCTAAATATGGGTTGTATTGTCTTTTTGAAATACGGTATAAATACTTTGAACCCTTTCACTAGTACAATAAAAATCAACACAACTGCTCCGCCTAGGAAAATAATTCGTATTGGAACCAATAAGGCTCTAATAACTAAAATTATCAGTGTTGTTGCCAGTATTAGTGTCATTGTTGCCGACTGAAATTGGAAGCTGTAATTAAGACGAATTTTTTGATAAATTAATTGAAAATTATTGAAGAAAAAACACAATTACCGATATAATAATAGTAGAATCAACACTGGTATTGGTACTGATACGATTAAATTATATCAATCGATTCCCTTTTATAAGGCAATGGATGTACAATAAATTTTTGATAACAATATGTGGATTTAATTTATTTTAATTTAATTAATTGGTTATATTAACTTGCAATGGAGCATAACTTTAAAACAATCAATAATAACATTTGATTTATTAGTATTGCCATGGAATCAATAAAATTGCCTCATCAACTTCATAGATAAGATTCAGTAAATTTACTTCTATCAGGACGAAATTTCGTTAAGTATTCTTTATGTGGGAGCTTGATTGTCGTAATTGTCCATTTTATCAAAGTTTTATATGTATAACACGTTGTCGTTGCAATATGGTAAAGGCACCAGTCTTGGACAGTATAAGGAGGAGTTTATAGTATTTTTCAAGCTGGATGGACTAGTTGTCATACACGTAAATGCCCATAAACATTTATTTAATTAGACATATCAGTTAGCGGAAACCTAGTTATTAGAACCAGTAATGGGCACAGTCAGCTCCAGTAATGAACATCCAGTAATAGGTAGGTAATATACTCATCTTATTAATGTTTTTTTTTTAATAAGTAGGGATTTTTCATGCAGCATGGAGCTTACTCACCGGTCATTTTCCAACAAAATGACCGATTGATAGGAACTTATGCAAAATAACAGGTGAATCTATAAAATTTACGGTAAGCAGGGTCGGCGCTAGGGTGGTTGGCGAATTATTGCCATTATAATGTTTATCAGTATCACATTCATGTTAATTTAATATTTTTTTATATGACTACTTATCTGTCCGAGGTGCCCTTAGTATTGGCGCCCCTTGATATCAAGCGCCCTTATGCCCAGTATCACCTGTTTACTGCGTTCCGCCGGCCCTGATGGTAAGCATTGACTGCTTTCAAAATGGAATAATACTTTCTTATTTTGGCGACTTAGTTAAACCGATATCCATTACTTGGGGCACTTCCCAACACCCTATTGGAAATTTACAAAAAAAAACAAAGTTGTGTTTTATTTATCTATTTTTATTATTTCTGTTAGGATTTCAATTAGGGATGTAGGTGTTTCACAAACAAAAATCATTAACTTTTTCTAATAATTTTATTAACTTCACAAATGAGGTTTACTAACTTGATCGAGATATTCTTGAATAGACTTGGCTGCATTGTCTAAGAAATCGGCAAGACTATCAGTAGGATCCATCTCCCTATTGGCAACATTTGGGTCCCTGTTTTGTTCTTGTTCTTGTTGTTGTTGTTGATTTATTTCTTGACACCATACTTGACAAGTTAATAGCACAATTGATAATAATAACAAGACGATCAGGAACGATCCTGAAAAATAAAGAATAAAAACAAAAACGGATGACATTTGGTAATTTATTGATTGATTTATTTGTGTCCGATTTCTATAAACTAAATTTAGCCCATTTGTTGATAAAATGCAATAATATCTCGTATGATTAATGGTAATCGGGTTATAATAAAATAGATACTATATAGAAATAAACTAATTATAAATATTCTAAATGCTTCAAATAATCCACTAAATACAATCATAAATGTTGGTACATAAAATAGTACTTTTAATAACATTGCAGCTTGTATTTGGTTTATCATGATGGTACTGATTAGAAGAAATTGAAATATATCTGGAAATAATAATCAAAAATCAATTTTTATTGATTCGAGATTACAAAATAATAATAATAATAATAATAATTACAGGAATTCAATTTACGAATAAATCAAGAATGATTTAAAAAATCTTCGCATAAATTTTAATAAAGTTACGAAACTTTTTACAAAATTTTTATCAGTAAAAATTGATACGAAACTTTCAGCTTGTATTTCAGTCACCAATAATAATACTACGAAAAATAGCAATAAAAAAGACACCAATCGGCCTGAAAGAATTTATTATCTCACAATCAAACAAGAACAACAGAAAATTATTATCTATCGTGGCAGACTATGTTTGACTATCATTTAAAATAATACTAACAATAATAATAATAAGTATTTCAGGGACTCCATAGCCTACTACGATTTTATGTACTTCACATAAGTTATTGATAAGTGAACAATTTATTGGGAAAAACTGGAATATTTACCTGCTTGTCGTGAGAATGCCATCTTAAATATATTCTCTACTAACGATTTGTTTATATCAAGAAATAATTAAATCAATAACATTCCACAGATATTTATACTGATATTGTTCAATATTTATCACTGTCACGTTGATTAAGATTCTATTATTTCCGATTTGACCCAAAAAAAATCGATTACAAACAAAAAGACAATAGATGCAGTTTCTGTAAAAGGAAGTTAGTTCTATAGTTTTTATCGTAGCGTTAAATTTTTAATAAAATATTGTTATGTTGTAGGTATTGCGATAAGTACCTACTCAATAGATAATTAATTTATCATTGCAGACAGTTTTGTTGAATTAAATTTTCAAACTGTAATATGCAAAATAATGATAAATCTAGACCGTATTCTATATATTATCGTTTCTAATCTCGCTCTAGATGACTGTACTGTTGAATAGGCAGCATATGAATAAGTCTTGGGAAGTCTGTTTTCTTAGTAATTTTGTTACTAAATATTACTCTCACGTCCTGTCTATGGTTTCTGAGCAATGTCTTGTAACACATTACTCATCTTAATGTTGCGTAGAGAATAGCTGGAGAGCCCAGTTTCTATAACTAAATACAGTTTTCTCTTTTAACCAGGGCCGGCACTAGGGTGGTTGGCGCCCTTATGCAACGATTTATGTGGCGCCCTAGAATTATGGTCATTAGGTATAATGTTTAGCATTATTAAATTCATGTTAATTTAATATTTCTTTGTTGGACTATTTTTCCGTCTGAGGTGCCATTACCATTGCCGCTCCTTGATATCAAGCGCCCTTATGCCCAGCATCACCTGCT
Source organism: Iselma pallidipennis (assembly GCA_037464855.1). Classification (NCBI taxonomy): domain Eukaryota; kingdom Metazoa; phylum Arthropoda; class Insecta; order Coleoptera; family Meloidae; genus Iselma; species Iselma pallidipennis. Next base: position 118,873 of record JAZBHA010000127.1, on the reverse strand, counting down.
TACTGCGTTCTGTTGGCCCTGAGCTTCACCCATGCCTTATTAACTTGTTAGTATTAGTTTCGTTCCAACTACCAGTACAAAACTGTCCAGAAAAGTCCAAAACAGTCAAACGCATGCGTAGAAGCGTAACAATTGTTCCAATTGATGGTTTCAAAAATCACAAACCAGTTGCAAGTCCGAGATAGTTATTTCGGAACATTTTCGCCACAATGGTTTTTCTGGGTGGTCATTGGTGTTATTGATGGAACCCATATGAAAATATATAAACTAGAAGACCCCAGAAGAGGACCCAGATAGATATTTGAATAAATTGGTCATCAACAATTTGGTATAAGTTCGCAATTAGTCTCTGATTAGGCATGTGCAGTAAAAAAGCACGAAAAGCAACTATTGGTTGGAACAAAACTATTATACTATAAATCCGAATAAAACTACAAATATTTTAAGTTTCATTTTATTAAATAAAGCAAAGAATACAAGGATAAAAACACTAAAAATGTTTTGTTTTGTTTGTTTAAAATGAGCTTCGAAGTTTTCTAGACAAACGTTTTAACATTTTTATAATTTCGCGCAAAAATGTATAAAAACTCCATCGAAGTCCTCCATCTCTTGTCACAGGTATGAATGCTTGAATTTCAATTGCTGATAATAATAGGAACAATATCAATAATGAAAATAATAGAAATCCTACAAAAATTTCGTTTAGTTGTAGAGGAAAACTATAAAAATAAAATTACCTGATCGATGGAGTGTCATTTTTTCAGTAGAAATCGTAATGTTAACAAAAATAATCGTAGATGAATATTGCTTTCAACAATTAATAATTAATAATCGAATGATTATTTTTCACAACTATTTATAAGTATTTTTTTATTGGTCGAATTATATTCGGCCTATTGTTTATTTTATAAGGTGTTATTTTATTTTTCAATTCATATTTACATAGATTAAAATTCTCTATTTTTTCTAAAATGTCGAAAAATTACTTTTTTCTATTTTGGTTCTTCAATAGAGCTATTAAAGCACCGAAAACAGTTCGTTAATATAGTTATTACAGCACTGTTATCGGTCTAGTATAATTTATTTTTTCTCAGTTGGTATATGAATTGACAGCATTTATACTAAATGTCATAAAACAATTGAATTTTTAAATAACACATTAGCGCGGTTAGCCATACCAACCACCACAAAATTCCCTAAAATTTCGAGAACACGATTTTTATCGAAAAAAGGCACAAAAAAGCCCGAAATAGAAAAAATAGTATGTAACGACTTTCCGCACTCGTATTACAACAATATACTATTGCAGATTCAATAGAAGTGTTGTTTAAATAAAATTAATTAAAATATTTGTCATTAATGAACGAGTGCTAAAAATGGTGGAGGCGCCGGTATCAAGCTTCTCCTATATTGACTGCTCTCACCAAATAAACCACTATCTAATAAATTGCCAACAATTTACAAGGATTTATATAATTGTAGGTAATTATTTATGACCATACCGATCGGTTTCACCAATCGGTATTAGTTTAAATTATGGGTCGGCTTGTGGTACACCAATCCGACTCGAGTTTTGACTACTACTAATACTGATTGGTGAAATCGTCCATAAAACTATCTATTTTAAGTTAATTTATTGGTCATTTACTTTTCTAATCAAGCGTTAATTTAAAACAATTACAATTAATTAATTATCTATTTCTATTAATAGATTACATGAATTTGTTAATTATAATTATAAGACATGAATACTTATCGTTTGACTTTAAAATGGTGGAGGCGCCAAAACTAAACCAATGCTAAAATATATAGAACGTCTTTATTCATATAAATACTAAAATTACAAATTAAATTAAATTAAATTAAATTAAGGTGACACAAATTTATTAATTTTTGTGAAGGGTCCTCGAACTAGAGTTTATAATTATAAGAGAATAGTAGAAGAATACAAATATTTACAAGAAGATTTTTGAAAGAATTTCTAAAAAATGATTATAAACTGTAATTCTGAGGACCCATATTGTGTACAAAAATTTATGTACCATAAACAACCAAAATAAAGAAGAAAATCCAGTGCTAATATACTGGGTCTTTAAAGCCTTAAGGGGCAGTGATTAGATATAAAATTGAAAAAAAAACAAAACAAAAATTACGTATAAACAGGAACCTGTGGATTAATTTGTTAGAATTCTTCGTTTTTTCCTTATTTAATATAATATTGTTAATTGTTAGTTATTAGTACGGTCGTGGATCGTATGGTGTTGAATTAAAACCAACATATCGATTATTTTTTCGATGTTGAAAACCATCCGGACCAGCATTATAATAAATGACACGTCTTATACCAAATGGATCAATATAACCGAAACTACCCGATTTTCGATCATTTGATACATTCTGTTCTTCATGGTAAGCACGTGGTATATAGTAACGAAAACCATCATTTGTTACAGATACACCATCATAATATTTATATTGTGGATCATAACCATGACCAATATTATTATTATTGTTGTTGTTATCATATTTATTAACAGTACCAGTATAGACATGTCCACGGTTATCAATTGGATAAGTTGGACCATTCTGGAAACGATATGGTCGGTCTGTACTTGCTGATGGATAGTCGTATTGTGGTGCACTCGAATAATACCATGGGTTCAATGTAAATGGGGCCGGTGTTGATGTTGGGGCATTCAACGAAACTATAAAATGTCGGTTTTTCAAAAATTCTAATAGTTTTTTTAAAATATAATTACCTGTACTAGCTGGTAGATACAGATTAGTAGGGTCGTCCGGTTTTGGTGGTAATGTTACAGTAGATGGTGCTAATGTTGACACACTGTAATCTAACGGTGATGCTGTTGTTGATGCTATGGAATTATGTGAAATTTCTACAATCGGTGTCGGTGATGGTGATGGTATTACTGGTTTATTAATAATCGGATTACTTCTCACTAAACTACCAGCTTCTGCTGGTGCATTTTTAGCAAATTTCATTGCTTGTGCTATCGGTGTACTACGACCAACATATACATTTTTCGTTTTCAATATACGATAACCAGCATTATCGGCTATATAATCGCGTTGACGTAACATACCATCATCATCAATCCATGCATATGTACCAATTACTGTACCATCTTCTAAACGTTTCTCTTTACGATACTGCCCACTGACTGTTTGATAACGGAAATAACGTTCTGGACCTTCATCGGTTTGTATATGATATTGATTACTAGTCGGATTATTCCAATCACCTATTGAGGCTGCAGATTCGACTCGATAAGGAGCAATAACAGCTAGTACCAACTGACAACGAAATACAGACAATTAAAATACAGAAACACCACCTACATCGGATTTGTTAAGTACTAGAATTAAGTGGAAAATTGTGTAATAAATCCATTACTTTTCACATATATTAGCATGTATTGATTCAATCATCCAGTGCCGGATTAAAATTGAACTTGACTCTAAAAGAATTTAGGTTAAATTCAATTTAAAATCAAACAACACAGATCAGTTTCATCTTACAGCAAAACAAGATCAAGATAATAAACTTATCAATGACGTGCAATCAACGACACGCGCAAAATCTCAAGGATTGTACGTAATTTTCTCATCATGAATGAAATAAAATGAAGAGAGAAAATACAGGCACGTCGTACATATCTATGTCGCAACCTGACCTTTCTCTTTTCGTGTAGTAATTCTCGGTTTGATTCCAAAGAAAATCTTGAATTTTCAAAAACAATTTGGACGAAAATTGTGACAAAAATACCAATATCCGGTTATGATTAATCGAAGATGACACCATTTGTACTTGTTTAGGGTACGTGCGACCTCGCAGAAACTACTTACGGTAGGTCGCTGTGATAAGAATAATAACAAAAAAATAAATAAAAACAATTGAGTTAATAGATATAAATACTTAAAGAATTTTTGTTTAGGATCAAATTTCCATTTATGCAAAATACAGTAATTTTTCAAATCGATTGCTTTGTGTGGTTCGTATTATATGCGTGTAGGCTGAAAATACGGGGAGCCATACCAAATATGGTCCATAAAATAGGTGTAGAAGAAGAAAAACAAATAGATAAATAAAAATGAAACGGCTAATAAACTTCGATTGAAAATTTTGCAAAAATCGTATCGTTAAAATTTTTACACAAAAATAGAAATAAAATGTTACTAGTTGGAAATGTCAAAGCCACTGTCTGTAATAACAGACGAGTGAAAGAAATGGAATAAAATTAAAATAGAGAGAAATTCCTTGAAAACTATCGATTATTTAACATGTAGGATATATGGTAAAAAAGCATGAGTTCATGTCGTAATCGACTATTGAAGTCTCCGTAGTTTTTCAGCAAAATCGATCATATTGTCTTGTAATTTATGCAATTATTATTATTGTTCGTTTGTGTTTTGTGTTTAGGCTTCAAGGAAATCTATCAAGTTTAATACGAGATCAAACCACACCTCAATATTTTCACTTTCCTCCTCCTCTCTAATTGTTGTTAATATTCTTGTTTCAATCTGGTTGTAAATCGTATCAGAACCGATTAAAAATTATCGACTATACTAACTTGAAAATCGAAAAGTCTTGTAAGTAATAGAGCAAGGAAAACAACAATCTTCTCATATTTATTTTTAGGGGTATTTCGAAATCAGAACTGCGTCTTGAGGCTATGGCCCGAAACTACATCAATTATTAATATTGTTTTAGATTCGAAAAAGAACGGAAATTTCCGATTTAATTTCGAGAAAATCGTTTGGCATTTTTGATAAAACTCGTTTGAAAGTCGATCGATTTCTGCTCTTGTTTTCCAGACTGATTATATTCGATAGAAAATGAAAGTTTACACTAACTAGTGTTATTTTTGTTGATTTATTAATTCAGTAATAATTTGATTTATTCTTGTATTTCCTGAAATAATTTCCGTAACAAAATCCGTGATTTTTATATAATTGTTACTTAAGCCGCAGTCAACGTCCAGTTCATATTGCATCTGCATTAAATGAACATACAAAAGTTAAAAAAAAGACAATGAACCCTGCCGAAACAGCCACCGTTACTGGAGGGAGTGAAACAGTTACTACTAAGGGCAAGCCTGTTTTTTGAAACTCTTTACCGCAGATGCTTATATTATTTATTTATTTATCTATTTATTTCTTGGACAGGTTTCATGCAATAAATAGTTGGACCAGTTTCTTTCTGTGGCCCACACAGTCGACCTACATTTAATTTTTGTGAATACTTTCCGGGTTCTAATCTGAAACGTGAAATTAGATTCTGAAAGACCCGATTCACAAAAATGGTAACAGTCCAAAGAAAAAACAATTGAATTTTAATCTACTATTATCTTAAAACGACAATCTTTCAAGATTATTAAAAGACTTTCACTTATTTAGTACACAAGACACAACAAAGTCTGTCTATGTTCTAATAATAATAATAATAAGTAAAAGCGATTTTGTAAAGATGGAATCTATTTTTCGTGTTTTTTTTCTTGAAATATTCAACATCTCCATAAAAAAAGAAAGTATTTTTTCTGATAAGAAATTTCATCAAAACGGTTTTAAGCGAAAGAGCACAATGTATGATGAAATTTTTTTCAGGAAAAAAATTAGAACAACAAATGTGTTTGAAATTTCCCGGAATTTTCGCCCAAGAATTATGCAACATTCGTTTTTTTTTGTTGTCGATTGTTGTTTAAAATACCATGAAAACGTATCGAATTCGACGAACTTTCGCCAAGATGCAATTTTTTCGCGTCTCTACATGTAACCTGGCCTCCTATCTAACTAATTGAATATTTCTATAATCACATCACTATTATTGACCTTATCACCGATTAAAATGTCACTTGCAGAACTTTATCAATAGTTTACTAGTTTACTGGAAAAGAGAAATTCAAATAAAAAATTACCAAAATTATTCCAATACTGTACTGAGACATTTTTCTTTTCGTTTGCTCCGTTTTCTTCTTCTTGTCAGCATCAATAACTCGTTTATGATTGATGATTTATTGGAAAAAATTTGATCACTGACACAGTGTACTGCACCAAACTATCGCACAATTACCACTGACCATGGTCTAAGTTGTTGTGTAAATGCGAATCCGGGCATCAGTCCGGGAGCCCCCATTTGAAGACAAGCGAAAAAGTAGTAAAACAGCGAAAACGATCGGGGAGAAGTAAAAAAAAACAAGAACAGTATATGAGTGGGTGTGCCCCTCCAGAAGTCAGAGGTCGTATACAGTTGAGGCAAGGTTGGGCATACCACCATGTCTTCTCTCCTTGTCCATTCTTGTAAATTCTCATTACTCATTACCATTGCAATTATTGCATTGTTTCTAATTACAGCTGACGTGATCACATGTTTTTTCTTGTTTTATTATTATCATTATTATTATTATTATTGTTGTTGTTGAAATTGTAAATTTGATACAGGAGGAAAAACTCCGGACTTTGGTTATTATTGTAAATTTGGTTTTTAAATTAGGTTTAATTATTTTATGCGTGTTTACATCACATGCAAATCGTAACGCCCAACATTTAGCCTCGATTTTGTCATTTTTTGAAAAGCATTGTATTTTATTATTAACAACAAAAATAACCTTGCAATAATGACCTATGACTCCTTAACAAGAAAATAATGGAAAAAAAATAAGAGAACAATAATATTTATGTGGGTAATATTTTAACAAAATTGGTAAATAAATTGGAGATTACTCAGTTTTTAATCAAGAAATCAACAAAAAAACCTACGTAAATATTTACAAATGATGCAAATTATATTTTTGATTAATTTATTTTATGGCTTGAAAAACTGGAAATCCGCTACAGAATTTTATTGCGTGCCTATATTTCCATAATAATCAAGTTTTAGAGTTTTTTCTGCGATTGAAAGAAAAATGTTGAAAATAACGGAATTTACTAGAAAATTTCAATTAAATTCTGTTAACAAACACATTAACACACTATTTTGTTACATTATTTTTCTAATTGAAATTCTCATTATCAGGGTCAGGCCAAAGACGTGATAGCAATACGAAAAAACCGATTGAACGAAAGTACAACAAATATTTTATTAAAATACAAAAAATTAAAACCTGTTTCTTGATAATAAAACTTGCTATTAGCGAATAGACTTTCGTAAATCGATGATTTCAAAATAATTTTGTTCGATAAAAATTGAGGAATTGGGCGTAAGAAAGGCAAAAATTAGAAATTCTTTGAAATCTCAAACAACACCATATACGTAGGTACTGATATCTAAATATGCGTCACGTCTGGTGCTGTTGTTGTTGTTGATATCGTACCATAAAAAATCGACTGCATGACAAACTTACTTTTACTTGCCCATACATTGATTGCAATAATAATTAATAAATGCGTCCAGAAATTCTTGACTCTCTGCCGAAAAAAAAAAACAAACGGAAAGACGTCACAAATTTTGTTATTATTGTTTGATTTATTGATAATTTTTAATGGAATTTGGACAGGAATTTTTGTGAGTAATCAATAGAAGTGTCATCATTATTTATGTAATGTTTAACTCATCATTTTCGTCAATACGATCAAATAAAACATCGAACAAGAATTGTAACACAGCAGATTTGACTCGATTCATTTCATGCTTCATTTATGGTCCCCTTTTTAAATTTGTGCAAAATCATCTGTGACACAATTATAGTTACTTTTTTATAAATCAATACAAATCAAAGTTATATAATTCTTTAACGAAAAAGAAATGTATAATGAAACCTCTCTAAATTCGATGTAATGTGGGAGATTTAAAGTAACCTCTGTCTGAGTGGCAGCCTATTCTGAATAAAATGGTAAAATTATCCTTGAAAATTTAATACAAGAACATTGTATGTATAATTTGAGTTTTGAGCCCTTCCTGTTATTCTATTATATTCAAAAATTTTTGAAAATTAATTGTTTGCACAAAATCCATGACATTGAGTCGATTTCTGCCGATTTACATATTTTTATTTTCTTGTTAACCATCTAAGCAGAACAACAATACTAAAAAGGTCCGTTGTTTGTGTGCCTGTTGAAATCTCCAAATTTATGATATATTTTCAGCCTTAATTACTACGAATTTGACTAAATTTTATAATTAGACAGATTTCTGTTTAGATAGAAGATTGGAAAAAATCACCAGAAAAAAAATAAACATCGTAGGTGAATAAATCCCGTTCTTTACTTCAAAAACTCTAGAAGGTGGTGAATACTGTTAGAGGGTTATTGACTGGATTATTCCATCTGGTACCATTTTAAGTAATATACTCGTAATTTTTTCAAGAAAATCATTAACTACCAGGATATAATAATAAAAGGAGCCTAAAAGCACTAATATTTATAGACAGACAACTATAGAGGTGTATGGTTGTTGCTATCAGATCTAATTATTGCAAAACCAGAAGGAAAAAAATTTTTAATGCAAAATCTCTCGTTATGGTAACTTGTCGATAATGTAGGTAGGTGTATGTTCTATTGGCTAGAAGTTGATTAAGAAAAAAAAAACAAATGTAACAAGTCCTACTAAATTTATGTAACAGAGGTATATCTTCGCATCCAAGTGTTCAAGAAAATTCATTAAAAATTCATCGCCCACTAGCTTTTGATAATTGCGATAATAAAAATAACCTTTTGTAATTTATGATTATACAACCAGATTGGATAATAGCGTTATTTGCTGTATATCTAGTTGTCTATATTATTTGATAGGAGCGGAAATGGAAAAGTATGTGTCTTGATCTCGCAGTGAAGGTTATGAAGTGGAATCATGGGAATTTACGATAGGAATACAAGGATTTCGCGAACCAATTGCACAGAGTTCATAAAGAATTGTTTTATTATAACATTGATTATTAAAAGCTTCAGGAAGCACCATAAAGCTCGTTCAAATACATAAAAAGTTAAAGTAGATTGAGAAAAGTTTCCCGGCGCATCCACCATTTTTGCACAAAAATTTGAAGGTCAATAATTAGGGAACTACAAAGGTGATCAAACCCCGGTTTACACGACTAGATTGGTCATTAAAATACCTACACAATCCTGTAGGGTTCGCTCCAATATATGCAGAATTGACTGAGATATGGAAACTTCCTTTGATGTATCCACTATTGTTACATGAAACTGTGGAAGTGGATAGATCGGTAACCACAAGTGCCACGGGACCAGCTATTTCATGGTGAGATTGGTCTAAAGCTCGTTCAAATACATAAAAAACTAAATGAGATATAGACATTTCGCCCGGCGCATCCACCATTTTTATATGGAACTTTGCAGCGGCGTAATTAGGAAACTACAGAAGTTATCGAACTGCGACTTTCACGAGTGGATTCGTCACCAATATACCTATGAAACGCTGTAGGACTCCTTAGAATGTATCGAGGATTGACTGAGATTAGGAAATTTCTTTTGGGGCAACCACTATTTTTGCCCGAAACTTTGAGTCTGGATAATAACAGAAGCACTTTAGAAAAAATGTAATCAAGGTCTAATTTTTATATTTGGTAATATTTTTATAAACTTTGTACAACAGTTAGACAATCTTTCTTTCAATATTTACAAAATATTTCTGGAAATTTATTTATTTTAATCAACAGGATACCAAACAAATTCAAAACTTTTCAATCCAAAACTCTTCTCACTATCCGGTTTCGGTGTATCAGCTGAATCTAAACCTAAACGTACAAATTTAAATTTCGGTCTAAAACCATTTTCATCAGCTACATAAGTAACAATACGACTAACACCATCACGTCCATTTACAAAATAACCACCAATTTTGGCACCAGATTTGGTACCTTTCTCATAATGTCCATGAAAACCAACTTCATAATGAAATTTATACAATAAATCAGTTATATCTTTTTCTTCAACACCAGCTGGTAAACCATCTACCATACCAGGGAATTTATCACGTATTGCTATATCATTTTGGCCAGGTACATGAATAGCACCATCGGAAACTGTAACTTGTGATAAACGACTTGGTGGTGGGGAATTTTCCGGATAATTATTAGGATAATTTGTAGGAATTTCAGGTCTTTCAATACGATCTAAAGGATTCACACTGTTTCCATTATTGACTCCTGCAAATTTAGGCTTTACAGGATTATTAGTTAATCCTGATGGATTCTCTCCAATAGTTCCACTCCTATCAATTAAATCTACAGTATCCGGATTGTTAGTGAATCCAACAGGATTCTCTCGAAGATTTCCACCTCTGTTGATAAAGTCGGAATTTACAGGATTGCCAGAAACGCCTGTTGGGTATTCTCCAGGACTTCCAGTATTTTTGATGTTTTCACCCAATGTTTGAGGATAGTTTTGTTGACTTTGTCCAGAATTTTGTTGATTTGAGAGTTTTGTTTGGAACTGTGGTGTTTGAAATTGGAATTTCGGTTGTCCAGGTTTTGGTTTTTGTGTTGTTACATAACCACATCCAGCACAAGCTGGCTTGATGGTTGGTTGTGTTGTAAAAGCATAGCGCGTAACAGGACGACTTGTTGTTGCTGAAATACCTTGCCGGTTAATTTGGTTTTGATAAGATTTCGGTTGTCGAGTGGGATGTGCTGGTGGATTATTGTCGTTACTGTCATGTCGTACATCAATTGGGGGTAGGTGTTTATTGGGACTAGTCTTGGGTAATTGAGGCTGTTGAACATTTGAAACACCCGGTTGAGATTCAATTCTAGCACCCGGCGGTAAAGGAGAACCATCAAGAGCTGAAATTTTAAATAATTATTTCAAATTACCCCCAAAAAGCTTTCAGGAAAAATCTAGTATTTACGTGCACTGATCCTGATATTCCTCATACTAAGGATTTTGAAATTTCCATTTTCATCAGTTGCATAGACGGTAACGTGATAAATACCGTCAGCTGTGATAAAACCGAATTCTCCTTGAATAATTCCATTAGTATCTGAAAAAAAAATAGTAGGGAATTTCAATGCGCGATCAAGACACGGATATGTTTTCATAAAACTGCTACCTTTCTTTTCATGTCGGTGTTGTTCTCCATCGATAGTAAAAGCGAACTCGTATGGTCTACCTTCATCATTATCATCGTTTTTTTGACACGACACTAATAGAAAAGTTGTAATTACAAACGTCAACACCTGGTACGACAAGAAACAAAATTAAATAAATCAATACAAAAACTTGAATATTAAGACAAATCTATTGTAAAGGTGAAGGACGCAAGGATTCTATCCACGAAATTGTAGAAAAAGTACCGAATTTGTTTATCGTATTAATAAAATTATTATAGAAGTCGTGAAAATTCTTCACCGTTTAAGGTCCTTGTCAAGGATTTTCCTTTAATGTGGATAACAAAACCCACCTATTTATGATGTAATTCAATCACTAACTATTATCGATTTGAAAGAAAAATGCGTTTATTGTAATTGTAATGTGCGCCCTTGAATGAAACGGATAGAAAGGCGATTTATGGCAATATGCTAATGTGAGGGATGAAGAATGAAGAGTAATCTCACATATTGTTTTGTTTTATTTATAAATACTTGACCTCAACAATAAGGATAATTGGAAAAAAAAATTATAATTCTTCTAAGTACAATATTTCCATGTTTAGAATCCGTTACGTATACGTATACGACTGGCAATGAGTAACGAAATTCAAAACTGTGTCTGGGTTTGTTTGATTTATGATTTGGAGGAGAACATCGAAATGTCAATAATAAATCGTCTCTCTCTGGCCGGCTATTAGGAATAAAAGTTTTATTGAAATTTTATAACCGAGTTATGTTTGTTAATTTTACAACTTGGAGACTTCAATTATCGGTAAAGATGTGAACAGTTCACCGTTTAAAACACCATCGAAGTTATCGTGTTTCAAAGGCGCGAAATTGCAAAATTTTACACTGTTTATGTAATTATTTTGTGCCAAATCAAGATTTTTAGTATTTTCTAGACCAACCTGAAGAAATCTTGAAAATTTCAAGTACCGATCAAGGTTTCAATGTGCATTGATTGATTATCGAATCATCACGTTACTGTGTTGTGTCTTCAATATTTCAATTGATTGACGACTGTTTTTCACTTATTTACCTTTTAACTGACATTATATTGAGACATAGATACAATCTATTCTTCAATATTGATGTCGTTTGTTTATGATGTCATTGAAGGTTTATTATCGGCGTGTAATTAGAATTATCAACATTTTTTGCACATTTTTATCAATTAGTTTCTATATGGAAGTAGACTGATGGAATAACTATCAAACAGCAATGGAAAAAATTAAGGACCCTAGCGATTATAATTGAAAATTTTATCCGAAATTATTGTTGAAAAAGAAGAGAATTTTGGAAAGAAATTTGTGGCCTGATCGTCATTTAAAGTGTGTACTTACTTTGATATAGTGCTTCATTGCGAATTTTTGAAAAGTACGAAAATTTTGGAGAGTATCTTTAATAGGACAACTAACTAGCACACCAATGAATAACCGTGTATCATCTTGATCCTTGTATATCTTTTATCGACCTCCCGCCACTATCATTTTTGCTTGTTCAAAATTAAAATCAAATAAAGATTTTATTCAATTAAATCCAAACAAACACCTACAGGTAGTCCGGCTATCCTGTTTGATTTCTTGCCAAAAATTTTCACAATCACTGAATTTTCTTGTTACAATTAGGAAATTATTTATAACAATTACAAGAAATGGTTTCATTCATGAGGCGTACAAATATCCGGTAGTAACCCTGAAATCAATTGTCATTGCTTTCATTCAAGAATATCATTAATCATAAATAATATGAATTTGTAGATTTCCTCCTTTTTTTTCATGTTCAGTATCTTCTTCAATTTTCCTTGATTTTCCTCTGGAAATTTCCAGTATTATCAATAATTAACATATAAAACAAAATATTAGCGATAGTTTGTTAATTCCTTTACATTCAATATTGAAAATTTATTTTCATTTTATTAATGAGGCAAGGTTAATACAACCATTTCCATCCGAAATTAATTTTTTTCGGATACATCGAATTTCTATTAAAATCTAATTTATTCGATAAAGAATCTAATAAACTGATGAATTTATGATGATTCCTGATAATCTTTGAAGTCTTCCGAAAATATACAAGAATTCTGGTTTCTAGTCTGATCTAGTATTGAAGTCACCAACTTTCAGTTTCGTAGTTTTCGTAGATATGCAGCCAAATATTCAAATAAAACTTCGAACCGTCATGAATAGATGGCAGTGTTTGGTGAGGAAAAGTTGAATCATTCAAATGCTCATACAGTTGTCTAAATTTGGACAAAATATTCTTCGGCCCACTGGACAGAAAACATTTTGCCCTTGTGCTTAGGACTAGATTTCAAGCAACCGGGGCACCTAAGTTACTACATGTATGAAGTACTGAGTAACTAGCGAAAACCCTTTATCATGTGGAATCAAATGGTTCGTTAGTAAAATTCAGCTGGCAGCCGTTAGTTTTACCATTTGGCCTACCGGGCATTTGCCCGATTGCCCGGCGGCTCAGTCCGATACTGTTTGAAAACTAAGGAGTTCCAACTCTTGAGAACAAGGACCTGATGTGTTAAAATTACCATTTATACGTGCTTTTGCAAAATTATCTCCTTTAACAGATCGAGAATAAAACTAATAAATTAAGGTCAAAATTCTCCTAGACTGCTGACATTTTATTTGCAACAAAAAAGAAAAAAAAATTGTTAAAGGATGGTAATTGTTGATTTTGCCCACGCAATAGAATCTATCAAAAATTATCGAATCTTACATAAATAATGTAATGTAGAAATGCATCGTTATTATTAGCAGATACAATTTCCATGTTGTAAAGGAAAGAAAAAGTAAAATTCCGAAAAAAAAATATTTTATTTTCCATCAAAAAACTAGTTTTTATTTAAAGGTTAACTAGCAGTCTGAAATTATGGACCAAGCTCATCATTTTATTTCTTCAGAGAGCAAAAAAAATTTGAGGACAAAGATGAGTAGTTTTGGGCAATTTGTATAAAAATCAGACCGATACCGAGAAAAATCATCAGTATCCGAAAACCGTTCTTATCAAATCGACAACATGAAAGTGGTAATGAAACAGTGAAACTTTAATTTTTTTGTGTTTTTGTAAACAAGTAACCAATTCATTTCTTTCAGATTGGTGTTTTTGCTGCCATTTTAGCTGTAACTCTAGCTACCTCACCACCACCACAACCACACAGTTCTAAAGATGCTGTTGTTTTACGTTACGATAACGACAATATTGGTCTAGATGGTTATAATTATCAGTAAATACAATATTCGATTAATAATAATACGTTTTTTTTTAATCAATTTTGTATTGTTTTAGATATGAGACAAGTGATGGTAAATCGATGCAAGAACAAGGACAATTAGTAAATCCTGGCACTGATCAGGAGTCAATAGCTGTTCGAGGAGAATATAAGTATTTAGGACCTGATGGTGTTATTTATCAAGTTAGCTATTTAGCAGATGAAAATGGTTTCCAACCACAAGGTGAACATATTCCAAAATGAAAATTATAAATTCAGGATAATACCTAATATTCGATGCATTTCACACATGTTTTCGGTAATTTTTATATTTATTCATTGTTGACGAAACTTTGGTTATCCAAACTTAAAAATAAATAAATAGTTGAATAATAATAGAGTTTTTGTCATCCAACAAAGGTCTGTCTGTCTGTCTAGTGTGTCCAGTAATTTTCGCCAATTCTTGTTTAGATTACTAATTGAAAAAAAGAAATTCCACTACAACTAATAAAAATAGACACAAAAAGAGAAGGTTTCATGATAAATTTCATAAAAGTCATGGTCAGCTGTGTTCCCATAAAATTGTAAAATCTAAGCAACACCCAAACAGTATGGAAAATTAACGATTTTTGGAAACAATTCAATTTATTCAATCAAAGATTCTAATCGCCTTGACCCATTTTTTTGTGTTCCCGACTGATTATCAATGGGAAATCTCAAAAACCAGAGGTGAAAAACTTTCATGTTATACATGATCACCAACAAGAAGAAACTGTGTTATCATTGAATATTCTTGATTGATTCTAAAAAGCAGAGTTCACAACCTATAAAGGTCGTTCAGTTATGATCTCAAATACTAGAGATTAAATACGAAGAAGAGAGGAAAAATTGTAATCGTGAACTTTTAATAATAATTAGAAAATGTTGCATCAACTTAAAGATCTATAAATTTCTTGTGATTTGAGTCAAAATTTCAACAAAAATTTAGAAAAAAAAAACTAGGTCAAACTTAACTGGAATTTTATCAATTGAATCTTTTGTACCTCTATTTTGTATTATTACCAACACCTCTACTGTAGTATCAGATAAAATTTACAATTAGAACAATAGAAAAATGGACTGTTGCCCAAGATGGGGAGATCTAGTTGAATAATTCGTAAAATTGTTCACAAAAGAGCCACGAATCAATAGTTTTATATGGAGACTTTAATGATAGGTCAAGATAGATTTTTGTAAAATTTTCCAGAAAAAAGTCCTGTAAAGCTGCACCCTACAACATTATGAAGACACACTCATGGATTCCTCCATAAATAAGCATATCATCTTCATCAAATCGATTGGCGAATGTCAACACTTTGACTTACGGCTTTAATTATCACCAAACACGAAAAATTGTCCAAAAATAGGCAAAATTAGATAAGATATTTATGACACCATGCGTGTGTCTGCACAAAACTTCCGCTATTAGATAAATTGATTACTGAAAGAAAGAAAAAAGCAATAGCAAGATTGATGACGTTTCTATTTAACTATTTCACTATTCTTTTAAATGTCAACTATATAAGAGAGATGCGCTATTATGACCCTGAATATTAAAAGAACCTAAATAGAAAATTTCAAATTTCTGTTTGATATAATCAGAAAATATCACCAATACACCATGACCCGCCTTGATTGGAATTAACAAATATGGTTATAATAAAGGTAGAAGAAAGATAAAAAAAAACAAACTGTTAATAAGTGTGTAAATTATGAGACTTCTTTGTCGTCTACTCTTTTTTTTTGTTTGTTTGAAGATTGCTCTATAGAAAAAGTCCAATTTTTCCCTCAGACTGTACAATTCTTGGTGGTGGGGCACTAGAGTTAACTAGGATGCAAGTTGTGTATAAATAACGAACCCCTAACAGGATACTGTTAATTTCGTGTTGGAATTGTAACCAATAACAAGCAACAAATAAAAATGAAGACAGTAAGTTATTTTTGCAAAAAATTTTTAATTTTTTTTTTTAATAAAAAAATAATGATAGATTTTAGTTTTGGCTGCTGTCGTTTGTGCCGTTTTGGCTGCTCCACAACAGAACCCCAAGGATGCTGTTATTGTAAAATACGAAAATGACAATATTGGCGTTGATGGATACAATTTCGCGTAAGTCCTGAGCTTTTTTTTGCATTTTTTCTATTGTTGGGCGTGCAGCGAAGTGATTACATAACGGTTGCGCATCTTCTACTGGTATTAAAGAAAACGAAAGTGTAGAGATAATACTGAAGATGTTCCAAGGTAACTAGGATATAACCTTGACGAAACTTTCGCCTGTTGTCTTGTCCTCGTCTTTGTGTCTGTGTGTTGTGTCGATATACATACGTGTATATGTGTCTGTGCGTACATCTATACCGATCAGATGGACTTAACAATTTATTAGCTAATAATTGAAGAGATTTAACAATCATCTCTTATATAACAGCAGCTCATTAATTCTTCTCTCTCTCTCTTTATTTTTTTGTTTTTGGAATACGACAGATTCGAAACCAGTGATGGAGTCTCCCGTTCTGAAACCGGTGAACTTCGCAATGCTGGTACAGAAAATGAAGCTTTAGTTGTACGCGGTACCATTTCATGGGTAGGAGCTGATGGTCAACAATATTCAATTAATTTCGTTGCCGACGAGAATGGTTTCCAACCAGAAGGTGCTCATTTACCAAAATAATCAACATCAACTAGTCGTTGAATGGAAAGCTCTCTCCCTCTTTTTTGGGAAATGAAAATCTCTTAGAATACCTGCAACTGTACATATGTTGATCTAAAAAAGAAAAATAAATGTGTTTTTTTTAAGAATTATTGTCTTTTTATTGTTTAACAAAGAATAGTTTTCTTCGAAATCACGACAAATGGTAACGCCCGCTTGTCGTGCAACGATTCCTAAACAAACTTTCCCTTGTAAATCAACAAAGTTTAGAAAAAAGTATCAAGATAAATAGAGACTTTAACAGTCGAGCAAGACACAGAACTAGCAAAATTTCAACAATATCTGCACCAAGAAATACTTGAAGTTGCAAATTTATATTTGTTCTCAAGACGCGACTGACTCTCCAGGAATTTATTTAGCCAATTTTTCTTCTACCACATGCCATTTATTACTATTTACTCATTAATTTCATTGGATATATTTATTTTCTTTACATTCACAATTAACCTTTATTTTTGAAAATTTCTATAAATCAAAGAAGCGCGTTATAAATTTTACTTTGACCCTAAATTTCACCTTTATTGTTGTGACTCCTGTTACGATTACATAAAACAGAGGATAAATCCAAAGAGAGTCTTAAAAAATTGTTTAAATCAATTACGTAAACTTTGTTAAGCAGAAAAATGAAAAATTTGTCTCACAAGAGAAGAAATATGACCTTTTCAAATCTTCTATTATTATAATATAAAGGTGTTTTAATTAAACCTCGTTTTAGAGATTAATTATAATAATAATAGCAACAATAATAAAAGAATCGATGTAGAAAATTTCGTCTGATGGGATCGACCTTGCTTTGTCTTCTCTTTTTATTTATTTACCGTTACCATTATTATTATTATTAATTTTGTAATGAATAATTAACAGCCAAATTTGGTTGTTTACCTCCTTTAATCGAAACTATAATTAAACACTTCTGTATGAATGGAAAGAGGTTGAATTTTTAATGATTTATTTAAGAAATTCTGTGGCGATTTCAATGATAGATCACGACAGAAAAATATTATATTGGTGTTAACTTGTTCTCATGAAAAATATTTCATTGGATTTCCGTCATTATAATCGCAATAATAATAATGATGATGATGATGATGGGATCATTGTGTAATAGAATTTTTCGTAACGAAATTATCGGGTGCAATATGATAAATCACAAATAAGCTAAACTTTCGAAATTTGTTACACAATAAAACAATTTTTCATTAATTCGTCTTTATTTTTATTATTTTTTTTCAATCAATATTTACATTTTTTTTTCATGTTTTGTTCTGAAGAAATAAATATAAAAAAATATGATACTTTTTCAGATTTTATGAAAACCTGAAAATTCTAATTTTAATGTGGAATATGATCACCTTGTGGTTGGAACCCATTCTCATCAGCTATATAAGTTACAGTATAAACTGTACCATCAGGTGCAGTGAATGAGAATTGACCACGTACAGACATGGATTCATTTTCACTACCAGCATTTTGTAAAGTGCCCTGTTCTGAAGCTGAAGTACCATCACTGGTTTCATAACTGAAAATTACAGTTTAGTAACCAAACCCAATTGGTAAAGAAACATTTAAAACTTACGCGTAATTGTAACCATCAACACCGATATTATCGTTATCGTACTTCAAGATGACCGCGTCTTTGGAGCTCTGTTGTGGAGCTGCAACGGAGACAGCAACAAAAGCAGCAATAACCACAATCTAGAATATCAAACAGGAGTAATAATAATTGTTGTTACTGATAGTGGTTGGGTTTCGTTATTACCAATTTCATGACTGACTCTTTTGTGTTAGTTTTGAACAAATCGATCACAATAGAGAAACTGAAGATGGTTTACGAAGATGGCATGCTTTTATAGTTCAGATTGTCCCTCTGTAGTTTATACAAAAGATTAAATTCTATACCATCACTGTTTGTAGGTACAATATCTGCGTGTTTTCGCTGACATTTACCACCACCTCTTATTATCCACCATCATTATTTCGGTATTGTATATAGGTATATTTAATAAAAGTTTACAAAATACAGGTAAGAATTCTCACTCCATTGATTGTAATTATGTTAAAACAAAGCTAAAATCGGAGATGAATTGGTTTGGAGGAAACTGAAAGGCAAGGTCATGATGGTTAAAATTTTTGATGAATATTTCCTAGTTTGGGCACGATTTTGTGTTAATCTTCTACTACACTTACCTAATCAGAAAATGCAAGCAATTTCTAAGGAATTTTGAATTGATCTCTATGCAAATACAGACAATTCATCAAACTTTCTTAAACTTATTTGTTTTGTAATAACTGCTAAATTTTATTGTTGCATTTTTCACTTCTTCCTATTCCTCTTCAGTTGTTAATTAATATTTGTGCAACTTTTATTATTAATAAAAAAATATTTATTAGAAATTGTCCTCGATTTAAATATCCTTGACGGCTTAGATTACCAATAAAACATAACATAAAGTTGGTTTTCTAACTAAAAGAGGATTTATCGGTTTTGGTGATGATGATGGTTACGATGATGATGATCAATCAACACACAATACCCCTTGAATTTCACCTTGGTCCGGAATTATTGTTCTTCAACAGTATTATGATTGATGTAGTAATAATGCTAAAGACTCTTGAAAGTGTTCAAATGTTGTCATTTATAGCGACAACAATGAATATGTATCTACATGGAGAGAAAGTGAAGATTGTTAACATCATAGAAGATGTTTCATAAATATTCGCAATTTTTTGCTCTTCTTCCTTTTCGTCTTCTTTCTTTGCTTCATTACAGTTTCTATTGAAATCTCTATAATAATTTTTGGTTTCTGTCCTGCGTGCCCATTGAAGTCTCCTTTATTGCAACCACAAGGGCGTAAACTAATAAAAGATAATCTTACAGCATACGTACCAGTTCCATGATTGCAAAAATATTTGAGATGATTGAGATAAATTTAATAAAAATCATGCAATAATTTGGCAAATCATTCTTTGATTTATTGTTCTGAATGAATGTTTGTTTACGGAAAATTCAATTAATTAACGTGTGCTGAAAGATTCGCCTACATAATATTTTTAATTAAATTGTTAATCATGATAAATAACTTTTTTTTTCTTGAAGGAAAGCAGAAGAAAAAAGGTCAAAGATCAGAGTTGATAGTGAATTACGTCAAAATATTTAACCCAAATTGAAAGAAATCGGATGTCTATCAATATATTTCACCCATGTCAAACATGTCTAATGAAGATGAAAAAACTGTTTACAAAAAAAAGTTACACAGAAATGTACAAAAAAAATTAACATAAATTTAAATCGAAGCAATCGAGGAAAGAGATTGGTCCATCTTTTCTAACAAGATTATGGTAATTGGAGAGATTTCCATCTCATATAGTGGTAGTAGTGCTTCAGTTATAAAAACCGAAAAATAGTGAAACATTTCAGTCATCACTAGTCACCAGAAATCATCAAACATGAAGACAATATTTGTGAGCTTACTTTGACTGTCTTCATTAAACGTTAGTAGTTAATAATTTCGATTTTAGGTGATTTTGGGTTATTTCCTGATCGGTTCCAGTTGGTCATTAGATAATTCAAGATCAGCAAGGATTTTACAATCTAATTTTGAAAATACCGGAACCGGACCATATCGTTTCAGGTAATTATTCGTTTAAACTACAAAAAATTTCAATTCACGACAGATATATTACAGTTTTGAAACAAGTGATGGTATTAGTCGTGAAGAGGAAGGTACTTTAGGTCAAACAGACAATAATGGGGAAGCTCCAGTAGTTGTACATGGTTCATATTCATATACAGATGATTCTGGTCAGGTTTATACAGTTCGATATACAGCCGATGAAAATGGTTTTCATCCAGAAGGGGATCATATTAAAGTACCACCATTTGTACCATGGGTTAAACATCAACATCACCAACATGACCATGAACAAAACGACGGTACAGGAGTTCAACCACAAAGGATATATTTACCATCAACACCAACACCAAAAGATCTTTATCTACCATCAACACCAAGACCAAGTAATCATTATATACCAACAACACCATCACCAAGTCCCGAACACCAATACGAAGATATCGATAGTTCGAAGATCCAGAATTCTATAATTAGTTTGTTATCGAATGGTAATGGGCATCGGATCAGTGTTGAAGATGTTAATGCTTTATAAATGTATTTAGAGAAAAAAAGATGTAAAAGTTGTTATAAAATTTCAGAGTTTATTTTTATATGTAAGAATATAGGTATAAAAGAAATAAATCGATTATGGTTTTTCTTTAGATATTTCTTTTGAGTTTCATCAATCTGGCAACTTCACAAAAATGAAGTCATAATATCAAACTGAAACGAATCTTTATAATGAAATGGAAACCGCTAGATCTTCTTTTCGGTCGGTATTATCTTCATTTTTGAATAAGATTGAGTAGGTTAGTCTTCCTGATATATTCAGAGTAAACAACAAAAACAAGAATTTTAGAAGAGATGGAGGAGATTTTTAAGAACGCGTTAGAATAATAATGAACAAATTATCTTTCTAATTGATTGCCGAGTAACGTGTCATCCTTATCATGATTCATCATGAAGTTCGTAAGTTTAAATTCCGAATTAATTAATTTTAAATACATTTCAGCAGAATATATTCAATTCATGTCATAAATGTATTAAAAATTGTCTAATCTTCTAGCTATGGTTGCTATATTATTCGTTATTAATTGTGGTCAAAGTCAAGTCTCCGAAGAAAAGCAAAAATCAGAAAATGAAGGAACTATTGATAGTAAATTATCATAGATGATAAAGGATATACTTAGGTACTCATAATTATATTATTTAAAAAAAGCTTGCGTCTTACTAATTAATTAGGTAGTATTTTATTGTAGTTTAAACGCACCAAATAGTTTTATGCATGAACAACTAGGTAACTTCAAAGAAATTGATGGTAAACAAATGTTGGTATAGTTGAAGGTATTGACACATATAAAGATTTTACCGTTCGTGCCCGTCCTCAAGTTTAAGGGAGAAAATAGGGGTTGAAGTTCACCCTGCAAAATCGCTTTTTTCCAAATATCTCCAAAACGGCTCAATATTTTTCAGTGATTCAAAAACTCAAAGATCGAGTCTTTCGGATATGAATCAAATTTCCCCTCTTTGTCTAGGGGTAGAACTATACCATTTTTCTTGGTTTTTTGCCCTTTTCTACCTCATGGTTGAACCTATGAATCTAAAAATTTTTATATGAAGAGTAAATTGGAAAATAAAGGTTACGGATTTTTGGAATTTTTCATATTTGCAACTATAAGGGGTTTAATATCTTCTAAGGGTTGTAACTTTGGGGTTGAATTCTGGCTTTTCGCCTTCTTATTACACTTTTGTTTTTTGTTTGTTTTAAACGGCATTAAAGACGCTCTAAAATAACGTACCATTTGCTGCCCTTAACCTCATCCCTTATAAAATAAACGGGTATCAAGTGATGAAAAGTACGAATCTAGTATAGCAGAATTTCTTTATTCAAACTGGCAGCCTTCCCTAACAAAAACACCACGAGCCGCCACTGATTATTTTTGTAAAATTTGTGAAGAATTCTTAAAATCATCTGTTTCGTTGGTATTTGATTAATAAAATAACCGAGAAAATATTGGCGTGGATTAATTATTATTTATAGACTTTTTGTTCGCATACCTTGTCGTCAACCTTTTAATTAAAAACGAGCTTTTATTTTGTGATTTAAAAGGTCACGAAATTTTTAAAAAATTCCAAATAATCTCACTAGTAAACATAAAACATTTCTTTTTTTCCAATAAAGATTTCCGTAAAAGCATTGTTGAAATTCTCAAGGAGTATATAAAAGGCGTTATCTATTAGTTAGAAATGCAGTACATATGCAGTTTATTCATCATAAACAGTAACGACATGAAGACGGTAAGTGGTTTGTTCTACACCTACTTCATCATCATCATGATGATCATCATCAAAACATTAACAGTAATATCCACAACTTCGAAAAAGGTAGTTCACTGGGGGATGTAATGTAAGTATATTACGAAGAACATCTCGTCATAATTCCAAATTCGATTCGATTTCCCTATCAAACTCATTGGATCTCATGATTGTGCGAATTTGAAATCATTCCATGGGGTGCAAGTTTTTACATAAGAATACAATGTCCGTGTCCGCACTTTAGAGAGCCTATAGACTTGCAGAGGTTCCATTGGCTCATATATAGTAAATCAAGACGTAAGTTAATTTCCTGTAAATAATGTTCCATATTATCGTTTATTTACAGATTTTGCTTCTGTTGACTTTCATTTGGATTGTATGCAGTCGGCCACGAAATAATCCAGCACAGGCTGTTATAACAAAATTTGAAAACACAGTCAGTGAAGTTGGCAATTATTTCTTTAAGTAAGTCGTCCTTGTTTCATTTTATCCCATTTCGAAGCAAAACTCTAACTACTCAGTTATCAATGTTATTGTTACCATTTCTGCTACTATCTTTTTTGTTGATTCCTGTACAGGTGACTTGACGGCATTGGGCTAGTGTTATATTATGTAGTTATTTACTGTTACTTGTACCTACTTTAAGTTCTTTTAATTTATTTTTAAGTTATGAAAACAGTGATAGACAAGCACACCAACAACAAGCTGAAATAAAAAATATCGGTACTGATAAAGAAAATATAGCTGTACGTGGTGAATATTCATATATTGGTGATGATGGACAAACGTATCGTGTAGCTTATACAGCCGACGAGAATGGCTTTCAACCAGAAGGTGAACATATACCACCAGCAGCTGGTGTAAAACGACCAAAAGTTAGTACAGTTGATCGATCACTCGTGAAACGACCAAAAGTTGGTATAGTTGGCCTACAACCAGAAAAGATTATAAAACCGACTGTTATGGCAAATTTAACTGGTAGACAGGCCGATAAGAAGATCTTTCAACTAGCGGCAGCTCATGCAAAACGGTTAAAAGTTGGTTTACCAAGAAAACCTTTCCCAGCTTTAATTAAAGGTGGTTGTAGCCATACATATAATCACCAGCTAAAAAAATCTATCATCTATTTTGTAAAATTTTGCAGGCATTACAAACACTTGTATCGCATCCTTATGTGGTGGTGGTTTAGTTTAAAAAGGCGTCAAAAGAAATCGACTGAAGCGGAAAAAACTACTGTTAATCTGTCAAATTTTGTGATTTTCTATATAAATGATTTTGATCTCAAGTAGACACATTTGTAGTTATTGTTTTGTTTTGATGCATCTCTTGTAAACAGTAGCTGATGCAGACCGATCTACATCACATGACAATCGTGTTGGTACAAAAATTGTTATTACCTTACTGTAAAGTAGCAAAATAGTTATTTATTTAGTAAATACCAGTTGAAAGTTCACAGTCAATAATTT
Source organism: Iselma pallidipennis (assembly GCA_037464855.1). NCBI lineage: Eukaryota > Metazoa > Arthropoda > Insecta > Coleoptera > Meloidae > Iselma > Iselma pallidipennis. The sequence continues at coordinate 94,447 of JAZBHA010000127.1, read as the reverse complement.
TTATGATTAGTTATTCAAAGATTTTCAAATAAATTGTAAAATAACAAACTTACTTTAATTTCAGTGTTATAATTCCTTAGACACCGAAGTTCGGTGACCGTACTTTAAAATATTACCAATATGGGAGAAATGTGAGACAAATAAAATCTAGACTAACAAAATAAACTTTTCCATTGTCTGTTGAAAGGCCAGGCAATTTTGAAATAATTCCAAATAATGTCACTAGTTGAAATGAGATATTTCCCGTTTTGAATCAACATTTCCCTATTTTTTTGTACAATCCAAAAAAAAAATACGTAGAAAACATTTTTTTATTATTATTGGAGAGCAGAATCGTGGAGACACCTTTAAAATTCTCACTGACTATATAAACGACATCATCTATTAGTCAGAAATACAGTATGTATCCAGTTTATTTATCTTTCACATTAACATCATGAAGACGGTGAGTAGCCCTTTCTATAGTTTCATTATTGCTATAAGTAAAATATCGAGTTTCCAGGATAAAGGATCAATTCTTGGTCCTATGAGCCTGTTATTTTACTACCAATTAGTAACTGGATAATAGACCTATTTATTTCGTAAAAAATATTAGAAGCGATTCTTACAATTTAATTTATCTTATTCATTCATTTATAGATTTTGCTCCACTTAACTTTCATTGGAGTTGTATGGAGTCGTCCACAAAACAATCCTGCACAAGCTGTAATAACAAAATTTGATAACAGAATCAATGAATTTGGCAATTATTTCTTTAAGTAAGTCGTTCTTTACCATATTATCCTGTTTCTAAACATAAATGATAACTGTATATCCTTTTTGGTCGATTCCTACACCTACTCGAGTAATGTAACTTGATAACATTGAACTCGTCTCATTTTGTTAATTTAATGTTAAATTTAAGGTCCTTGATATTTCTTCTTGTGGTTCTTGTATTCTTTTTGTGTGTTTTTTAAAGTTATGAGACAAGTGATGGTCAAACACATCAACAGGAAGCTGAAGTCAAAAATCTCGGTACAGATGAAGAAAATATAGCTGTACGTGGTGAATATTCCTATATTGGTGATGATGGTCAAACATATCGTGTAGCTTATACTGCCGATGAGAATGGCTTTCAACCAGAAGGTGAACATATACCACCAGCAGCTGATGTAAAACGGCCAAAAGTCGGTATTCCACCAGCTTGTATCGCATCTTTAGGTGGTTGTGGTTTGGGTTGAAGAGCCATCAAAAGAAAACGATTTAAATGCAAAAAATCGCCGCCAATATGCCAAATTTTGCGGATTTCTAAATAAATAATTTTTATTTTAAGTAGACATATTTGTTATTACTGTTTTGCTTTGATCTACCTCTTGTAATAATTGCGAAATTCCGACATCTATATAATTCCATAAGTTTAAATTATGGCGCTGTCAGGATCTTCTCTAGGGGGCGGCTAGAGTAAAGTTCTCAACCTTTTGAGATCAGTGGAGCACCTTCAATACTTTCTTGGTTCCAATAAATTAGGGGTTGGAATTCAAGAAATATATCGAATTTTTATAACAATCTAGTAAAACTTCTATTAATAACTGAAAAAGCTGCTTTATTTGCAATCATTACATGAAAGTTTGTTGTCTATACGCCTGTTGAAGTCTCTATAAGAGAAACTGATTATTTCTCTAAAATTTATGAAGAAATCTGGAAATCGTCTGTTTCATTGGCATTTGATTAATAAAATTCCAGAGAAACAACAACAAATATTTTTATGCTGGAAGACAAGATTTGAAACTCTCAAGGACTATATGAGCCGTTATTTTTGAATGTGGTATAAGTCCAGTTTTCCAAAAAAAAACGAGTTAACACTAGTTTTCGTTACAGCATTGTGTTTTTATTTTAGTGTTAAAAAATTAAACTCGAGATATTTGACTATCTCTATGAATTAGTCAATACAAGGATCAGCGGTGTACAGTATTCTGATGTGGAGAGAAATGCAAAATGTGCGATATCCCAAAACAAGGAAACGTGAACTTATACCACTTTCAAAAACAACGGCTCATATGTATCTATATCTACTATGTAGTTATAAATTGCATACAGGCGTATGCAATTTGTTCATCATTAACGTTAACGTCATGAAGACGGTAAGTTGTCTGTTCTATACCTTCATCATCATAATCATTTTCATCAAAACATTAACAATAATTAAACGTCCATAAGTGCAGGTTAAGCTAAGATGGGACATTTAGCAAAATTCGAGTGAGCATTATTAAAAATCAATTTCTTGTTAATCATTTTTCTTATTTGTAGATTTTGCTTCTGTTAACTTTCACTGGAATTGTATGGAGTCGTCCACAGAATAATCCAGCACAGGCTGTTATAACAAACTATGAAAACGGAATCACCCAGGATGGCAGATATTTCTTTAAGTAAGTCGTCTTTATTTTCTTTTATCCTGTTTCGAAACAAAACCTATAACTATATCTCCCTATTGTTGTTATTATTTTTGCTAAGTTTCTTTGCTCATTGCTACACCTATTTTAATGATTTTTTTCTTTGTTGATTCCTGTACAGGTGACTTGATGGTATTGGACTAGTGTTGTTTTAATTATTTAGATTAAGATCCTTGACAATTCTTCTTATTCCTAGCCTTTCTTCTAGTTTTGCGGTTTTTTCTTTTTAGTTATGAAACAAGTGATGGTCAATTAAATTACCAGGAAGTTGAAGTCAAAAATCCCGATACAGTTGAAGAAAGTATAGCCATACGTGGGAGATATTCATATATTGGTGATGATGGACAAAGGTATCGTGTAGCTTATACAGCTGATGAGAATGGTTTTCAACCAGTAGGTAAACATATACCACCAGCAGCGGATGTAAAACGACCTGAAGTTGATATGCAAATCTTACGTGTATCACCAATTGTTATCACTAGTTTAACTGGTGGTGGTACTGTACTCGGCTGAAAAAAAATCAATGACAATAGAAATCATATCGCCAATTTTGTAAAATTTTACAAATTTCTTAATAAATACCTACTAAGCAGAAACATTTATTCTTGTTTTTGAAATCCTAAAGTCATCCGTTTCACCGGTGTTTGACTAATAAAATACCAGCGAAACTGTTTGTATGAACTAATTCTACACGTTTTGTTCACATACCATGTCATCCTTCTAAATAAAAATGAGCTTTTATTTTATCACTTATAAGCTCAAGAAATTTTCAAAAAATTCCAAATAACGTCACTTGTAAACATAAGACATTTCTTTTTTTCAGTAAACTGTTCCATAAAAAACTGTCATACATTCCAGGAAAATAAAACGAAAAAGTCAATGATTAGAGTAATTGGGGTGAGTTTTGGAAAATCTCTGTAATATTTATGAATAAATCCTGAAATCGTCTGTTTTTACTGTTAGTATAAATTAATTCTAGGCTTTTTGTTCACATATCTCGTCAACATTTTGAATAAAAACGAGCTTTTATTTTGATACTTGGAAGGTTTCGAAATTTTTTGTAAATGTCACCTGTAAACATAAATTATTTCTTTTCTTGAATAAACATTCAAGTAAAGATTTTCTTCATACATTTCAGGAAAATAAAACTAAAAAATCACTGGTTAGAGCAATTGCGAAAAACTCTAGCAAATTATTAATAGTTCGTGAAAAAAAACACTAAAATTATGAATTATGAATCTTTGTTGGTACAATACATAACAACAGAAATTCTTATGTTCTCGACACGAATTGTGGGAGCAATTGAAATTCCCAAGGACTATATAAAAGGTGTTATCCATTAGTTAGAAAATCAGTATATATGCAATTTATTCATCATAAACATGAACGTCATGAAAACAGTAAGTGGTCTGTTCCATACCTTTATCATCATCAGCATCATCACCATCATCATCAAAATATTAACAGCAATAAAAAATATATATTATCCGGAGCACGAATTCATTTTTAATCTATATCATCACTTAGATAATTATGGCAACTGTCGCAAAAAGTACGTACTTTAGTGGAGGATATGATGTATATTAGCAAAAACCTCTTTTCACAATTCCAAATTCGATTTGATTTTCTTATCAGATTCCTTGAACCTCACGAGCATTGATACTATATTTGAAATCACTCCATGGGATGCAAGTCTTTGTACAATAGTACATTATCCGTGCCCGTACTATAGAGAATCTGTATTGTACGGATCTCATTGACACATAAATAAGGGTAGTTGTAACATCTTAGTTCAACGTGGATTCAAATTTGAACGGGGTGTGACAAAAAAATATGGTTGCACCAAGCAAGGACCTACGTTCAAATCTCGTTCAAGGGCCCTTCAATGCTAATCTTTGCATTGTTTCTGTTGTTTTTATTGTAACGTTCACTTGAAAATTACTGTGAGTAATTATCTAAATTAGAACAATTGCCAGTTTAAGGGAGAATTTTATAAATATGCCTCGGAAATAAGAAGAAATGAATTCAGTTTGACAAATACATATAAAAATCATGTATAATCATTAACGATTCCAATAAATAGTGAGATTTTTTGCTGTATTGATCGAATTCTCTAGAACAGTAGCTAATTATGTCCAATAGCTGATGATTATGCATAACCTTAGAATTAATCAAATTGAGAGTAACATACATATGTATGTATAGGTATAATATGGTAACTACAGGTTAAGTTAAGAAGCGATATTCAATTTCTTGCTACTAGTTTTTTTTATTTGCAGGTTTTGCTGCAATTAACTTTCATTGGGATTGCATGTAGTCGTCCACAAAGTAATCCAGCACAGGCTGTTATAACAAAATTTGGAAACACGATCAACGAAGTTGGCAATTATTTCATTAAGTAAGTCCTTCTTATTTTCTTTTACCCTGTTACGAAATAGAAACGATAATTGTATCTCCTTAGTTATCACTATTCTCACTATCATTCCTCCTATCTTTTCTATGCTGATTCGTACACCTAGTTTATTGAAATTATTCACAGTTCTTCTTGTTCATAGCATGTTTTCTAGTCCTTGCCGCTTTTTCGTTTTAGTTATGAAACAAGTGATGGACAAGCACACCAACAAGAAGCTGAAGTCAAGAATCCCGGTACAGATGAAGAAAGTATAGTTGTACGGGGTGAATATTCTTATATCGGTGATGATGGTCAAACATATCGTGTAGCTTACATAGCCCATGAGAATGGTTTTCAACCAATAGGTGAACATATACCACCAGCAGCGGATGTAAACCGGCCAAAAATTCTTATGCAAATTGTACGTATATCACTATCACCAAGGGTACAAGAAGAACCTATATCACAAGCTGCTATCACAAGTTTAGCTGGTTCTGGTACTGTTAACCTCGGTTAGAAAGATACAATTAAAGTAGGAAAATAGCTATTGCGAATTTGAAAATATATCAATTTTTATAATATTTTAATAAAACTTCTATTAATAACTGAAAAAGTTGTTTTATTTGCAATCATTACATGAAAGTTTGTTGTCTATACGCCCGTTGAAGTCTCTATAATAGAAACTGATTATTTCGCTAAAAATGAAGAAATCTGGAAATCGTCTGTTTCATTGGCATTTGATTATTAAAATAGCAGAGAAACAACAACAGAAATTTTTATGTTGGAAGACAAGATGTGAAATTCTCAAGGACTATATGTATCTATTGCTACTAGTTAGAAATACAGTATAGGTGTATATGCAATTTATTCATCATTAACATTAACATCATGAAGACGGTAAGTTCTATACCTTTATCAGCATAATCATTATTATCAAAACATTAAAAGAGATAACAATAATTAATACCAATTATCCGGATTACGCATTTATTTCTAAGAATACATTATCCGTGTCCGCACTATAAAGAGTCTGTATTTTAAGGAGGTTTTAGTGTCGGATGTCCGTAGTAGGGAGACGTCTATAAGTGTAGGTCAAGTTAAGATGGGACATTTAGCAAAATTCGAGAGAGCATTATTATAAATCAATTTATTGTTAATAGTTTTTCTTACTTGTAGGTTTTCTTTCTGTTAACTTTTACTGGAATTGTATGGAGTCGTCCACAGAACAATCCAGCACAGGCTGTTATAACAAAATTTGAAAACACAATCAACGAAGATGGCGAATATTTCGTAAAGTAAGTCGTCCTCATTTTCTTTGATCCTTTTTCGAAACAAAAACGATAACTGTATCTCCTCAGTTATCACTATTATTGTTATTGCTATTTTTTTTGCTGATTGCCTGATTGCTACATTTACTTGAATGATTCTTCTTTGTTGAGGTAACTTGATGGCATTGGACTAGTATTCTTTTAGTTATTTAGGTTAAGATCCTTGATAATTCTTCTTCTTCTAACTAGCCTTCCTTCAAGTTTTTGTGTTTTTTTTTCTTTTTAGTTATGAAACAAGTGATGGTCAGTCACATTACCAGGCAATTGAAGTCAGGAATCCCGGTACAGATGAAGAAAGTATAGCTACACGTGGGGAATATTCATATATTGGTGATGATGGGCAAACGTATCGTGTAGCTTATACAGCCGATGAGAATGGTTTTCGACCAATAGGTAAACATATACCACCAGCAGCTGGTGTAAAACGACCCGAACTTCCTGTGGAATATCTATCACCAGTTGTTATCACTAGTTTAACTGGTGGTGGTAGTGTAATCGGCTGAAAAAAAAATCAATTAAAATAAAAAAGTTATTGTGAAGTTTGTAAAATTTTGCGGATTTCTTAATAAATATGCAGCAGAAACATTTATTTTTGTTTTTTAATTTGATTTTAATTTTCCTTTTCTTTTTATGTATCTGAAATCCTAAAATCGTCCGTTTAACCGGTATTCGACTAATAAAATACCAGCGAAATTGTTTGTGTGAAATTAAAAAAAAATTACAAATAATGTAAACATAAGACATTTCTATCTTTCAATAAACATTTTCGTAAAGGTTTTCGTACATTTCAGGGAAATAAAACGGAAAAGTCCCTGGTTAAAGTGATTCGGGTACATTTTTGAAAATTATTTATCTAACATTTGAGTCAACAATTCTTAGAAAAGGCTACAATTCTTAATCTTTGCTAGGAAAATACACAACAACAAAAATGTTTATATAATTTAAGGTGTCTAAACATTGTAATTTTGAATGAATTAATCGTCAAGCACATTGAAAATGGCTGACAAGCTGAAATCAATGTTAATTATATCCGAAAAGTATAGCGGCCTCGCCTATAGTTGGTAGAACACTTAACGCGAAATTAAGAGGTCCCGGGTTCAAGTCCCGGTCGAGGCCGCTATACTTTTCGGATATAATTAACATTGATTTCAGCTTGTCAGCCATTTTCAATGTGCTTGACGATTAATTCATTCAAAATTACAATGTTTAGACACCTTAAATTATATAGAATCCTAGCTGGTATTCGTCTCATAGTAAAATTCTTGAATATTAAAAATTCTTGAATTAAAATCGACATGTATCTAAGTTAGATAAGATAACCTGTAGATATGCAATATAATATAGATATCCGGAAGGTATAGTATGGCTTCGGTAGTTTAGTTGGTAGAACACTTAACGCGAAATTAAGAGGTCCCGGGTTCAAGTCCCGGTCGAGGCCGCTATACTTTTCGGATATAATTAACATTGATTTCAGCTTGTTAGCCATTTTCAATGTGCTTGACGATTACTTCATTCAAAAATGTTTATGTTGGAGACAAGTATTGTGAGGGCATTGTTGAAATTCTCAAGGAATATATCTATAAAAGGCGTTATCTATTAATTAGAAATGCAGTATACGCAGTTTATTTATCATAAACATCAACGTCATGAAGACGGTGAGTGGTTCGTTCTACATGTTCATCATTATCAAAACATTCAAAGTGACAACAATAACTGTTATCTGGATTATTTGGATTTGGATTATTTGTAATCTACATCAACATTTAAATATTTATGTCAACAATCGAAAATGGTAGGTGATTACTTACTGGGGAATACCATATATTACGGAAAACTTCTTTTCCCAATTCCAAATTCCATTTGATTTTCTTATAAAATTCGTTGAATCTCATGAGCATTGAGATTGTATTTGAGATCAGTCCATAAGGTGCAACCTTTTGTACGAGAGAAAATTAATTGGTCCTGTAATTTTTCTTTTAATTAGTTATAAAACAGGTGATGGACAAGCACACCAACCAGAAGCTGAAGTCAAAAATCTCGGTACAAATGAAGAAAGTATAGCTGTACGGGGTGAATATTCCTATATCGGTGATGATGGTCAGACATATCGTGTAGCTTATACAGCGATGAGAATGGCTTTCAGCCCAAAGGTAAACATATACCACCAGTAGCTGATGTAAACCGGTCAAAAGTTGATATATCACGACTACCAATGTTGGAACTCCAAGTTCTATATTACAAGCTGCTCTCATAAGTTTAGGTAGTTCTGGTACAGTAAACTTCGGCTCAAAAAAAAACGATGAAAGTTATTGCTCATTTGAAAAGATATCAGTTTACGTAATAATTTGATAAAATATCTATTAATAACTGAAAAAGTTGTTTTATTTGCAATAATTACATGAAAGTTCGTTGTCTATACGCTCATTGGAGTCTCGATAACAGAAACTGATTATTTCTCTAAAATTTATGAAGAAATCTTGAAATCATCTGTTTCGTTGGCATTTGATCAATAAAATTCCAGAGAAACAACAAAAATTTTTATATTGGAAGACAAGATTTCAAACTCTCAAGGACTATATGTACCTATGTATGTCTAATAGTTATAAATGCCATTCAGGCGTATGCAATTTATTCATCATTAACATTAACGTCATGAAGACGGTAAGTTGTCTGTTCTATACCTTTATCATCATAATAATTATCATCAAAACATTAACAATAATTAAACTTCATTAAAAAAAGGTTAAGTTAAGATGGGACATTTAGCAAAATTCGAGAGAGCGTTATTATAAATCAATTTCTAGTTAATAGTTTTTCTTACTTGTAGATTTTGCTTCTGTTAACTTTCACTGGAATTGTATGGAGTCGTCCACAGAACAATCCAGCACAGGCTGGTATAACATACTATGCAAAGGGAATCACCTTCGATGGCAGATATTTCTTTAAGTAAGTCGTCCTTATTTTCTTTAATCCTGTTTCAAAACAAAAACGATAACTATATCTCCTTAGTTATCACTATCGTTGTTATCATTTTTGTTAATTTTTTTTTGATGATTGCTACACCTACACCTTTGTTGATTCCTGTACAGGTGACTTGATGGCATTGGACTAGTGTTATTTTAACTATTTAGGTTGAGATCCTTGAGAATTCTTCTTCTTCCTAGGTTTTCTTCTAGTTTTGTGGTTTTTTCTTTTTAGTTATGGAACAAGTGATGGTCAATTAAATTCCCAGTCAGTTGAAGTCAGAAATCCCGGTACAGATGAAGAAAGTATAGCCATACGTGGGGAATATTCATATATTGGTGATGATGGACAAACGTATCGTGTAAGTTATACAGCCGATGAGAATGGTTTTCGACCAATGGGTACACATATACCACCAGCAGCGGATGTAAAACGACCAGAACTTCCGCAACACATATCACCAGTTGTTATCACTAGTTTAACTGGTGGTGGTAGTGTAATCGGCTGAAAAAAAATCAATTAAAATAAAAAAGCTATTGTGAATTTTGTAAAATTTTGCGAATTTCTTAATAAATACGAAGCAGAAACAATCTGAAATCCTAAAATCGTCCTTTTCACCAGTATTTGGCTAATAAAATACGAGCGAAACTGTTTGTGTGAACTAATTCTACACTTTTTGTTCACATACCTTGTCAACCTTCTAAATAAAAACGAGCTTTTATTTTGTGATTTAAAAGGTCACGAAGTTTTAAAAACAATCCAAATAATGTCACTTGAAAACATAAGACATTTCTTTCTTTCAATAAAAATTTCCGTGAAGGTTTTCATACATTTCAGGAAAATAAAAAGAAAAAAACAATAATTAGAGGAATTGGGGTGAATTTTGGAAAATTATTTCTAAAACACTTGAGTCAACAGTTCTTAAAAAAAGGGTACAATTCTGAATCTTTGCTGGGAAGATACACAACAACAAAAATTTTTATTTTTATTTGGAGACAAGAATTGTTGAAATTCTCAAGGAGTATATAAAAGGCGTTATCTATTAGTTAGAAATGCAATATGTATGCAGTTTATTTATTATTAACATTAACGTCATGAAGAAGGTGAGTGGCTTGTTCTACATCTTCATCATCATTATCATCATCAGAACGTTCAAATTGACAACAATAACTGCTATCGATTATCTGGATTATTTGGATTTGGATTATTTGTAATCTACATAATCATTTAAATATGTATGGTAACAATCGAAAAAGCGTAGGTGATTGTTTACTGGGGGATAGCATATAGGTACATATAGGTATGTATTACGGAAAACATCTTTTCACAATCGCAAATTCGATTTGATTTTCTTATCAAATTCGTTGAATCTTATGAGCATTGACATTGTATTTGAAATCACTCTATAAGGTGCAACCTCTTGTACGGGAGAACATTAATCGTGTCCACCCTTTAGAGAATTTGTATTACAAAGACTTTATTGACACTGTATATGTATGTGCATCGAGCAGTGTAACATGTCCGTAGTAGGGAGGTGTTTATAAATACAGGTTAAGCTAATTGTAAGATGAAATATTTAGAAAAAGTCGATAGAATATTTTTGTAAATCAATATGAAAAATTGTTTTCGTGTAAATAATTTTCTTATTCACTATATAGATGTTGCTCCTGTTAACCTCCATTGGGACCGTATGGGGTCGTCCAAAAATAATCCATCACAAGCTGTTATAACAAAATTCGAAAATTCAGTCAGCGAAGTTGGCAATTATTTCTTTAGGTAAGTCTTTCTTATTTTCTTTTATCCTGTTTCGAAATAGAAACGATGACTGTATCTCCTTAGTTATCACTGTTCTCGCTATCATTCCTGCTATTTTTTCTTTGCTGATTACTTCCCTTAATGGAGTTCCTCACAACTCTTCTTCTTCATAGCAGTTTTTCTAGTTCTTGTAATTTTAATTTTAGTTATGAAACAAGCAATGGACAACCACACCAACAAGAAGCCAAAGTCAAAAATCTCGGTACAGATGAAGAAAGTATAGCTGTACGCGGTGAATATTCCTATATCGGTGATGATGGTCAAACATATCGTGTAGCTTATACAGCCGATGAGAATGGTTTTCAACCAATAGGTAAACATATACCACTAGCAGCTGATGTAAAACGGCCAAAAGTTAGTATGCAAGTTGTACGTATATCACTACCTCCAGGGGTGGTACTTGAACCAGAAGAACGTATAACACAAACTGTTATCACCAGTTAAACTGGTTCTGGTACTGTAAACCTCGGCTAGGAAGAAACGATTAAAGTAAGAAAATCGCTATTGCCAGTTTGAAAAGATATCAATTTTTATAATAATTTAATAAAATTTCTATTAATAACTGAAAAAGTTGTTTTATTTGCAATCATTACATGAAAGTTTGTTGTCTATACGCCCGTTGAAGTCTCTATAAGAGAAACTAATTATTTCGCTAAAATTAATTGAAGAAATTTGGAAATACTCTGTTTCGTTGGCATTTGATTATTATTGTTGGAAGACAAGATTTGAAATTCTCAAGGACTATATGTATCTACTAGTTAGAAATACAGTATAGGTGTATGCAATTGATTCATCATTAACATTAACATGAAGACGGTAAGTGGTCTGTTCTATCTGTACCTTTATCATCATAATCATTATTATCAAAACATTAAAAGAAATAACAATAATTAATACCAATTATCCGGATTACGCATTTATTTCTAAGAATACATTGTCCGTGTCCGCACTATAAAGAGTCTGTATTTTCACAGAGATTTTAGTGTTGGATGTCCGTAGTAGGGAGTCATCCATAAGTGTAGGTCAAGTTAATATGGGACATTTTGCAAAATTCAAGAGTGCATTATTATAAATCAATTTCTTGTTAATGGTTTTTCTTACTTGTAGATTCTGATCCTGTTAACTTTCACTGGAATTGTATGGAGTCGTCCACAGAACAATCCAGCACAGGCTGTTATAACACACTTTGAAAACTCTATCAACGATGTTGGCAGTTATTTCTTCAAGTAAGTCGTCCTTATTTTCTTTGATCCTTTTTCGAAACAAAAACGATAACTGTATCTCCTCACTTATCATTATTATTGTAATTGCTAATTTTTTGCTGATTGATACATCTACTTGAAAGATTCTTCTTTGTTGATTCCTATACAGGTAACTTGATGGCATTGGACTAGTGTTGTTTTAATTATTTAGCTTGAGATCCTTGACAATTCTTCTTCCTAGGATTTCTTCTAGTTTTTGTGTTTTTTTTTTCTTTTTTAGTTATGAAACAAGTGATGGTCAGTCACATTACCAGGGAGGTGAAGTCAGAAGTCCCGGTACAGACGAAGAAAGTATAGTTGTACGGGGTGAATATTCCTATATCGGTGATGATGGTCAAACATATCGTGTAGCTTATACAGCCGATGAGAATGGTTTTCGACCAATAGGTAAACATATACCACCAGCAGCGGATGTAAAACGACCAGGAACTCCTGTGCAACAGATATCAGCACATGTTATCAGTAGTTTAAGTAGTGCTGCTATCACCAGTTTAGGTGGTTAATCCGGCTGAAAAAAATCAATCAAAATTAAAAAGCTATTGTCAATTTTGTAAAATTTTACGAATTTTTTAATTAATACTAATAATAAGCAGAAATATTTATTCTTGTTTTTTATTTTTATTTGTTTTTTCTTGGTGGGATATAATGCAATATGTAAATACCTAAGTCCTCAATTTTTCTTAGAAAAGATTGCTTTTGAAATCTAGACTCGCTGTACTTACGCTTTCAGACACCTGAGACGCAACATCGTGTAAGGCTTTCCAATTTATTAGTAAAGCTGGATTGCAGAAAAGAAAACTCCTAGAAAATAAGGCCTCTCTGACACTAAAAAAATTCGTCAATACTGTAATTACTTGGAAAAATATTTTTCATTGATTATTTAGGTATAACTATAAAAAAGAAAAATACAGAAAACTTTGTTCTGATGAGAAATTCTCACTGGGTTGGCCATCGATAGTCACATTTGCTACAAATTTCTTGTTTTTTTCTAATAATATCTTGTTTTTGAACAAACAAAAAACTGATATTCCAATAACTCCAAATTATCTTGTTGAACTTTACACACCCTGTAAAAAAAATTGGAGGACTATTTTTCCGTGTGCTAATAACTTTAATTAGTTGTGAATTAAATAAGGAGAACAACAATATTGCCATAAGGAGTGGTCTTACTAGTCGTTGCCCCGTTCCAAATCGCGCATAAATGTCATTAGTAGGTACAGAGAACAAACAGTGTGTATGAACTTACATGTACATGTATGGAATAGAGCTCGAAAGTTTATCCTTCATCAGCAGAAGACGCCGTCGTCGCCCTCGTATTCGTCCTTATAATTGTCGTCTCCGTCGTCACCCTAGCCGTCAGTCATATCTTTGCAGTGTTCGTGTAAAGTTGATGCGAGAAAGTTTGTTAAAAAAAAATGGAGAGAACAACTAGGTGATTCATATTAGGTAATCACACCGGATGATTAATTTTTCAGTAATTCGCGTGACAATGAATGAAAAGCAATCATAATTCCAGAATTGTTATAGTTATTGTGGGTTTTTGTTATTTACTTAATAATTCAATGTTATTTAACATAAATGTGTTGTAGCGTAGTTTAATGTCAAGTGAAAAAGGGTGAAGTTCACCACATTCACCCTTAAAAGAGGTTGTTTCCCGAATTTATTTTAGAACTAATGGTTTCCGAATAACGTAAGGCATTTAAGGTTGTTAAATATTATTCATGACTTATTGAATAAAAAAAATAGTTTAACATTGTCCTCAAATATCACAAAATATGGTGAGATTTTCTTTAATTTCTAATAATTTTAGTACATATCGGTTCCAGTTGGTCTTTAAATATAATAGTTCGAAATCAGTTAAGATTTTTTAGTATAATTTGGAAAATACAGAAACTGAACCATATCGTTTCTTATAATTATTAGTTCAAATAATTATAAAAAATTTGTTTTTTGACAGAAGTGTTACAGTTCTGAAGCCAATGGTGGTATTAGTCGTAAAGAAGAAGCTACCATGTGACATACCATGGATTACCTAAACACCAGCATAATCCACACATTCAAATAAATGAAGACACAGGAGTTTAGTCATTGACCATGAACTATATCATCAAGTCCAGGCCAACAATATGATCGGACGATGATGGGCACCAGATCAGTTAATGCTGTACAAATTTGTTAAAGAAAGATGCTAGAATTGTAGAGTTTATTTTAAATATAGAAATTTATATCTTATGGGTTTATTTTCTGAGTTTAATCACTACAGGGAATTCAGAATTGCGAAATCATAATTATCAAATTGAAACGAATTTTTGTAATGAAATGGTAAACGAAGGACCTTCTTTTTGGCCCAAATTAACATATATAACATATCTTTATTGTCGAATAAATCATTTTCAACAATTCTACAAAATACAAAACTTTCAATGAAACAACACCTACAATCAGATATTTTCTCTAACATAAATGACAAAAGATTAGAATAATAGAGGGGATCTCTTCAAGAACATGTTAAAATAATAATGGAAACATTTTCTTTCCAGTTGATTACTGCGTAACGCATCATCCTCATCAACAACATCCATCATGCAATCGGTAAGTTGTTGTTTCAATTCAAATCTAAATCCCAAAATTAAATAAATCAAATTTCGAATTATTTTTATTTTAAAATAAATTTTTAGCAGAATATATTCAAGTCATATCACAGATGTATTAAAAATTGTCTAATCTTCAAGGTATCGTTGTTATTATTTGTGATTAATTGCGCGCAAAGTCAAACTTCCGAAGAAAAACGACAACCAGCAAACGACGGGGAAATTGATTATACATTAGATGATAAGGGATATGCTTACTAGTAACTACATTATTATTAACAAAAATTGTTTGCGTATTATTGGTTTTTTTTATAGCTTCAACGCAAATGGTTTTATGCATGAGCAACTCGGTAGTTACAAAGAAATTGATGGTCAACAAATTTTGGTAGTTGAGGGTATTTACACATATAAAGATTTAGATGGTATAGTATACGTTGTTGGATATAAAGCTGATGAAAAAGGTTTTCGTGTAACTGGAAAACACATACCAGCTGCGGCTGATGTAACACAATCTGTACCACTTGGTAATCGTATTGATACAAAATTAATTATCACATTAGGGGGTGGAATCTAAAAAGATATCAATTACTGTAATAATTTAATAAAATTTCTATTAATAACTGAAAAAAAAACGGTTGTTTTATTTGCAATTATTACATGAAACTTTGTTGCCTATGCGCCCGTTGAACTCTCCATATAATAACATAACAGAAATTGACTATTTCCGCAAAATATACGGAGAAATCTCAAAACTTTAAATTAGCTTAGTTCTGAAAGACTTTTACGCAAAAATATATATATGTGTATGTACCTACCGATGATAATAATATATTTGCAAATTGACAAGGAAGTCATGAAGATTATGCAATTGTTACTAAATTAGGATTCTTCAGTTCTCCTCTTATCTTTGATTACTGGTGAAAAGTAAACAGAAGAATTAGCTCTTTTTTATTTCGATTGTTTAAAGAATGACAAGACCCCTTGAACTTATCTTCCAGTGTACTAGAAAGTGATTATTTGAAGAACTTAGACAGAATTACGACACAGGATGATGCAGCATAAAAGAACCACTTGAAAAAATCCACAAGTCTATTACATTTTCAGGGAATTCCACAAAAACCCGGAATAGAGATACTTAATTCATTTTTGTTTCAAATAAAGTAAAAATACGTCAATATACTCCTATTTTAGTATCTTGTCTTGTTCGTTTGAAACGCTGAATAGAGTAATTGATTATTTAAATGGCCATTGAAAAGTCACATCATTTGCATGATCAATACTCAAAAATTTTTCACATAAATCATAAAATAATGGATCTACTTTCATTTTAACGTCTAATCTATATTCGATTTCTAATGTCTTAGATATCGAACTGGAAATGTTATCAATATGGGAGGGTCCTGAGACAAATAATCTGTTTTTTGTCTCGTTAAAGGTTACAAAATTTCGTAATAAACAATTCCAAATAATACCTACAATTAGCAGGATGAGACATATTTTTTTATTTTAATTCACGAATTGTGTACAATTTTGGAAAACTATTTTTGGTTCAATGATTGTCAAAAACAAAGCCTCGAATTGCGAATTTTTGCTGGCAACCACACACAAAATTTTTCGTTATTATTATTTAAGAGAAGAACCGTGGGGACACGACCACTAAAATTCTCACTGACTATATAAAAGACGTCATCTATTAGTTAGAAAATCAGTATATATGCATTTGAACCATCATCAACATTAACATCATGAAGACGGTAAGTGGTCTATTCTATACCTTCATCATTATCATCATTGAAAATAACAACAATTATATGAATTTCATTGAAACTGCATTACATGCAATAATCTCTATATAATTAATTTTTGATTAATGGATAATTATAGTTAATTTAATTTAAGACAAGATATTTAGGAAAATTAGAGAGAGAGTAGATGGTAGAGACTTTTACGTAATATATCTATACATTTCGTATAAAATATTGAAAGCAATTTCTTGTCAATGGCTTTTTTTTATTTATAGATTTTTCTGATATTAACTTTCATTGGAATTGTATGGAGTCGCCCACAGAATAATCCAGCACAGGCTGTTATAACAAAATTTGAAAACACGATCAACGACGTTGGCAGTTATTTCTTCAAGTAAGTCGCTCTTATTTTCTTTGATCCTGTTTCGAACCAAAAAGGATAACTGTATCCAGTGGTGCGTTTACGCACAGGCGGTGGAGGTGGCCGCCTCGACCCCGTAAGGCAAGGGGCCTCCACATGACAATAATATTGTCCCAGACTGTTACTCTTTTATTTTTTTAAATCTATTGACAATCCTTTTATTCGAAAAATAATTTTTGCTATCAGCTTTGTCTGTGGGGGTCCCCACATGACAATAAATATTCCAGACTTTCTTAAAAAAGTAAAAAAATTAAAAAATCTAAGCATCAACTCAAACGTTCGCTTTTGTGTTCTTAACTCGTATTATTATTAGGGGGGCCCCAAAAATCTGTAACGCCTCGGGCCCCTTGAAGGCTAAATCCGCTACTGACTGTATCTCCTTATTAATATTATTACCATTGTTATCATTTTTGCTCATTTTTTTTGGTTGATTCCTAGACCCACTTTAATGATGCGACTTGATGACATTGAACTAGTAGCTTTTTTTCTGTTATTCTCATAATGTCATAAGTAGTGAAAGTTAAGGTCCTTGATAATTCGTCTTCTTTTTATTTATAGTTTTGTAGTTCTTGTAAATTTTTTTGTGTGTGTGTTTATTTTTTAAGTTACGAGACAAGTGATGGACAAGCACACCAACAACAAGCTGAAGTCAAAAATCCCGGTACAGATGAAGAAAGTCTAGCTGTACATGGTGAATATTCATATATTGGTGATGATGGAAAAATGTATCGTGTAGCTTATACCGCCGATGAGAATGGTTTTCAACCAGAAGGTGAACATATACCACCGGCGGCTGATGTCAAACGCCCAAAAGTCGGTATACCCTCAGCTGCTATCTCATCGTTAGCCGGTGGTGGTTTGGGTTAAAAAAAATTATTGGTTAAAGTGTAAAAAGCTACTCCAAATTTTTGTAAAATTTTGTAAATTTGTCAATAAACAATTATTTTATTTTTTTAAGTACAACGATTTGTTGTTATTTTTTGTTCTGATGTATAAGTGGGACATGAAATGTCTTCAGGCATGTGTGTCAATTATAATTTTTTCTTACATAAAATAATTATAATGTAATTTGCTCGATTTTACGAGATTGTTTGGCCTTTAAATGATAATCCTGCCTGTACATAAATCTTATGAAATCGATAAAAGTTCCTCAATGTAATCACCCATTAATTTAATTTTGACTAGTTTTATCAATCATTTCTTCGTCTTAATTGTAATCAATGGGCTACCAAATTGCGGATAAATGGGACAGAAAATTTCGTCAGTTGGGTTTTTTCTAGTAAGAGTGCTTTTGAAATCGATATCGTAATTATTTGAAAATAAATGTTTTTTCCATTGTTTATCTTAAGAAAATTGAGTGTACAGTCGGTACTAAGTCTTGTAGTCGTTTTTTTCTAGACGTGACTTTAAAAAGAATTATCAGTGGGTTGGCGGTTATACAATTATGTTATAGATTTGTCGATTTTTGTGACAAAAAGTTAAAATGTCAGAACGACTGGTTTGAACCAATAAACGCCAAATTAGCTTCAAATTTCCTTGTTAAACTTTGCACGTTCTATAAAACATGCGGAAATCATTACGATTTTTGGTTTGCTAATTATTCCAACTGAATCTAAAAACGTATTATTATAATATTTCTCGTCTATTTAATTTCTTGTTTATTGTGAATTTCCCACTATTATTATTATTATTATTACTATTACGTTATAGTAGTAGCAATAGGAATGTAGGTAGCAATTGTGTCAACTTGTATTACAATGAAATATTCATAATTAGATATTAATCTTGGCGAGAAGTAATCTAACAACAGTGGAATTCTATCAATCTGTATTTTTTTTTGTATTTTTATGGGTGTGTATTTTTTTCAAAAAACAAACATAAACAAAGTATTAGCATAAATTAAAATAATGAAGAAATCTAAAAGACCTTCATTAAGTGGGAAACATTTGGAAATAATTTTTCTTGTAAGAAAATATATTAAATTTGAAATTTAATATAATATTTATTACATGCATTGACGTTTCCAAAAATAAACGGTTAAAGTGTTGCAGAATCATAAGATTGATGTAATTTCATTGGAAAAAAAATGGAAATTTTGTCCTGAAAAGATTCTTAAATGGCACAATTTATCAAATACAACAGAACTACTTAATCTGTGTTGTTTTCACTAATCAATCATACTAATAATAAGCGGTATCAATAGATTCAAATTCAATACCTGGCGAATTAGACGAGTTCTACTGTATGAAATAGTTTAGTTTTTCTATTATTCTACCTTGAAATATCGAAGGAAAACAATTACAAATCAATTATAAACTGAGATTGTTATTAATTGTTGTTTGTGTCGATAAAATTGGCACCAAAATGCCTTAATTGCGATTTTAACGATTAGGGAAAAGATCCTTAATTTGGATCAGCTAAGGAAAAATCGCTGTAAAATAGTAATCTGATCGATACCCGCTCAAAAAATAATTAGTCAGAATCCTGTAATCTACGGATGAGTTTATCAAGATAGACTGGAATCTTTTTCGGTTGGTTATGCTGGGCGTAAGGGCGCTTGATATCAAGGGGCGCCAATGGTAAGAGCACCTCACACAGAAAAGTAGTCTAACAAAGAAATATTAAATTAACATGAATTCAATAATGACAATAATTCTAGGGCGCCACATAAATTCTTGCATAAGGGCGCCAGGCACCCTAGCGCCGGCCCTGAACTGATACATCGGACAGTACAAAAATGAAACGTGTAACATTTTAGGGTGAATTTTATGTCCCAGAGGGTTCTACTTCTGTGGCCATACCAAAACATACATCTTCTACAACTACCCGTTATGAGAATTTGCAAATTGCTTCTAATAATTTAAATAAGGCCCTGGTCTGATTGAAGAGCCGGTCCAAATTAGGAACCATTCCCCTAATAGAAGAAGTAAAAAGTTCTGTTATTATTGGGAAGTAATTCAAAAACCACAGAGAAAAGCTTGGAGTGAATCAAAAAATCCAGATTTTAATTGAAAAAAATGATTTTTCACGGGTGTGGTGTACAAGGACTGCAGTGAAACGGAAGCTTTCCGAAAGCTCTTATTCCTGAAACATAATCCAAGAACGACACCATGAGCTTGTGATGGTTCTATCGACTGATTAATAGATGGCGCGGTAAACCCGGCGTGCGCCATCTATTGATTAGTAGATGGAACTGGTACGGATTTTCGCCAATAAGCGCCATCTATCAATAAAGTGGCAGTACAGTACAGATCCCGTACTCTCATTGAACAGAATACCAAGAGATGGCAATAGATGTCATAAAACAAAATTGAATAAACAAAATCTTGTCAAATTTTTTTGGAGAATCATATGATGTCCAGTGTCTGTCTCGTTTGTTCCTATTAAATCAGGTAATCTGTCTCTGTTTACTACAACGAAATATTTCCCCAATTTATCAGTACTAGGTATCTTTGTAAACAAATTGTTGACCAAAAAAGTAAGCGTGAAACGTGACCGATTGTACGTAGCTATCAATTGCGGCAAAGGTGACTACTTTGTGTCATGTGTTGGTGTCAATTAATTCCTGTTCATTGATAATAAAACGAAAATTGTATGAAAAACTGTGTGTATAGTGATGCTGTTGTTATCATAGAAGAGAATACGGGGAGTGGCTTTGTTAGTCGTCGCCGTCGCCGTCGTCGTCGTTGTTCCGTTCTAAATCGCGCACACACAAATGACAAGATCCTGTAAAGAACAAACAACACACACATAACAAAACGTCAATGAACTTGTATGTTTGTACGGAATAGAGCCAGAAAGTTTATCCTTCATCATCATCATCATCAGCAGGAGACGCCGTCGTCGTCGTGGTCGTCCTTATTATTGCCGTCTTCGCCGTCAGTTATTATTTTGCAGTGTTCGGGTAAAGTTGGTCCGAGACAGTTT
>JAZBHA010000127.1:56221-72395 GCA_037464855.1 Iselma pallidipennis | reverse complement strand
CTGTGGTGATAAGAATATAGTGTCTATCAATCCTTTTACTATTACGACAAGAAATCTATTTTACAGACAGAGTATACGCTTCCAAGACGAAATCCACAATTTTTAGAAATTTTGCCTGTCTGCCTACATACATATGTGTCTGCTTGTTTGTTTGAGCAAAGTTGGCGCTAAAACAGCCAATTCGTTCTCAAGGAAACTGTGCAGTTTTAAAGTGGAGACTTCCAGAAGTAATCTACACTTCGTTTCATTTGAATCAGTTTAGTGCAAGTCGAAATATAGGCCTCTGAGTTGTATTACTATTGTCCTTGCTCGTCTGTAAATACCACCGTTAGGCTCGGCGCATATTGAGACAAAGGAAACACAGGCAGCACAGGGTAGATCAGTTTAGGTTTTTATATCCCATGGAAATTAATGGACCAGCGCATATTGCCACGCAGTGCAGTTCAGTTCAGTTTTTGAGACACAGTTTCTACCTGGCCTGTGTTTTGTGGGCCTTATTATCCCGAATTTGAAATGAGTGTCATAATTACACAACTTTTTATGAAGAAAGTCGATCTTGAGAACAAACAAGTTGGCCACCCCTGGTCTAGAACGTCTGATAATTGAGTGTCAGCTAATCGAGACTCTACTGTATATCAAGTTTAATTTATGAATGTAATTTTTGAAATTAATTCAATTATCCATCGGTAAACTCGGAAAATTTTCTATTTTCTATTAGACTTCTAGTTGCCTGTCTTATAGTCAAGATTCACACAATATCTGTATGTACACAAGAAAATTAGTACCGATTATCTGATTAAAATCAATTTTGCAGTGTCGTTTTTATTATCATTTAATGGTATACTTGGTGGAGGTCAGATTTATAAATAAAATATAAACATGACCATTGAAGAATATTTTGCAAAAAATTATAAGAGGGATGATATTATCTAGAAAATCTATGTATAATAGGAAATTGACGGTTTTCCCTCTTATCAGATAATTCTTTTGTGTGTTGGTGTTGATGAATAAAAATCAACAGTAGGGTTTATGTATGTATGTTTGAAAGAAGAAAAAAAACATGAAATAATGATTGTGTCCTTGTAGAGTGTGGGTGTGAAACTGATAAAAGGAACAACTAAAACTATAAATCCCCACTGATATGTTAACTAGGGATTATTTTGGTATTTTTGGGATTCAAACGATTAATTATCGATTTTCTGTTTAAAATTAGAGATTTTTTTATCTTGGAAAATTAGAAGAGAAAAAAGATGTAAAGGAATTTTTCTATTATTGTTTCTGATTTCAAAAAATATTTGTATTAAGATTAAAAAAGTTTCATAATGGTAAATTTTTGCTCTCTGTCTTATTATTATGTTTAGTATTTTTGGAACTATAATTCTGTTGCATGATTTTCGTTTAAATAGCCCTCTCATCACATGGCCCCAATATTATAGTTCTATTTTTATTATTCGTATGACCTGAACATATATTCTAAACTAATATAATAATATTTCGATTCTAATAATAAAGTCATTATCATATATATTTTTATTATTGTTGTTATTTTTCGTTTGATGATAGTGGATCGTGTGTGCCTAATTTATCATTTATTTGGAAACAAAAATCATTCAAATATCAAATGAAAGAGGAATTTGGCATTTCTGGCATTTTGCAAATAACGGATGTTTAGTTTTTATTTCCTTTCTAGTCCATTAAATTTGGTATTTATTGGGTATCAAATGATTAAAAATGTCCAAGTTATTACTTTCCATAAATTTTATTAGAACTCAATGAATTTACAACAACGTTTTATGTTAGTTTTTCCCCCGTTCGTATAAAGAAATCCTGTTTTCTAATCGAATTATTCAATGCAAAGGTCTAATTTTTATAGAGGTGATAATGGCACGTGTCATAGCTTACTAACGATAAGTCTAGTATCAATAGTATAATGACTCGTCTAGACGGGAATTTGTTTACCTCTCTTTTTTCAGAAAGAGAGGAGAACTAGTTGGGGGAGAAAAATCTTCGATAATTTAGACTTGTTGTGTTGTGTTGTATTATCATTTTGGTTATTCTGTTGCAGAGACATGGTGCAGGATCTTACGTAAACGGAGTGCCCTTATCGGAGGGCACAGTGGTGTAAAGAACGATAGAACAAAACAAAAAAAAACAACACGAAATTGATAGAGAATATCAATATTGTTAACTAACGACGACGTAATTATCGCCGCCAACGTATGAAGATAGTAATGCCATCAGCATTAGAAGATATAGCATTGGCTGAAAGTGCCAACAATGGCTATAGTCCTTTAGTTGATCCAAGTGGTATAACTGTGGTCCCTCCAAGTCCATCAACGAAACAATTAAAAACCTATAATGAAATTAATACATTATTACAACAAAATCGTAAACAAGATATTAAACAAATATTACGTACAAATCAATGGCCAGTCGATCATCCAATTAGAAAACAATTATGGTGTTTATTATGTATACAACATCAGAATAAAAGCAATAGTATGAGTGATGGTTTCTATTGGGATATGGTAAATCAAGTATTTGGTAGTAGTGATTTACCTGATAAACCAATTAGTTTACCAGCATTTGTTGAACCATCACATTGTCAGTTATATCATTTGACCCACAAAGGAAGGAGTGTTGCTGATCGAGTTGTGTCTGTATTAGGATATGCATGTCCTGATATTGTTTATAGTCCTGCGATTTATCCGATATGTGCGCTATTGCTGCACTATCTAACAGGTAACTCAATTTTTTTTCTTCTTTTCCGATATAATAACTATATACAAATAACTATTACCGTGTAACCAACTTCTTTCATTCGAAAGTAGTGTATGTATATTTTTTCTATTTTATGATTATTTTTACGATTTCGTACTATTTTAAGGATATTTTATAGCATATAATAATAGATCGGTCTTTACTGCTTTCTATCAATTCTCAAAAATTTTCGATTTTTCTAATAAAAATTGTACAGCTATATCCAAATCAAAGTGTGGTCTTGAGGAGCACAGGAACGTAAGAAATGGCAGATATTGGCAGTCTCTGGTACATCTTGCTTCGATCCATGTACTATGGATTGCTAATAGCTGTCATTTCTTTTGCATTCCTGCTTTTCAGGACCACACTTCTATTTGGACATATCGGTATATGTTTGAGAATCTAGAATTATACCTTGCAGGTAACTTGGCAAATATAACGTAACAGTTTTGAAAGTATTTCGTTAAATTATTCTCCTCATATAATAATATAGTGTACGCTATATTTTAATTGTTAAAACAATTTTAAAAGTTGTGAAAAAATCTTATGTAATTCACTATATTGAGTGTCCCATCGAAAATAGCCTATATGTACAGTTAACCCCCGATTCTGCGCCACCCGACTTCGCACCACCGTCGCCAAACGCCTATACAACTGTAAGAACAAAAGTCCCAAACATAATAGTGCATATTTTCAATTCACCGCCACCCCCGCCTTTGCGCCAGTTTTCGGTCGGGACAAAATAACATAACAGTATCACAATATGGAATTTTTTTATCTTGTTTATTTAAACAAATAATAATATAAATATTATTATTAATTTTTTTTTATCTCAGTATGCAAATATTAAGCCAACAATGCTGGTGGAATTCTCTTGAAAATTTGTAGAAATTTCGATTGTTTTCGATGAAATATTTATTTTATCGTTGTAGAAAGTACATCAATCTGTTTGATTAATGAAAGAATTGTGTCGAAAAACATAACAATATTGATTCGTTTTTTGATGTATTTTTGAATCATTCTTCACTCTTATTAATGGAAAATAAGGCATTATATTCATTTTTTATTTATTAAATATTTGTTGCAAAGAAATGCAATTTAATCTCCAGCTATATACTGTACAGTGGAATCCTCTAGGTACATAGACGAAAAGAGACCGGAGCGGGAGTGAGAACAGATATAGAGATTTTGTATAAGAGTAATAGAGACAAAAATTCGTGTGTTTGTACAAAGGAGGGGCTTCTTCACTGTGTAGAGCAGGTAAACTTCTACCAAACACATCAAGTTGTGTCTCCGTTACTTTTATACAAAATCTCTAGATTTGTTCTCACTCTCGTCCCGGCCTCTTTTCGCCTATGTACCTAGAGGATTCCGCTGTACAGTATACAGGATGTTTGGCCTAAACTTTCTTGTGGAACGTCTACATATAAAAGAAATTTTTGTTTTCCGGTTTCTATTGTCAAATTTTCTTTCGGATTTTGACTTATAATTAGAGCCAGAAAACAAGAAATCCATTCCTAAAAGTAGGTAGTTTTTAGGAAAGGGAGACCCAGACTGTAAATTATTAAGTAAGTGCAAAAGTTCTGTCGGTTCTAATATATGGAACATGGGTAACATTTTTTCCCATTTTTATTTTAGTATTAATCATTTCTCTTGATCTTCATTGTCAAATGATCGATTTCTCATAAAATTTTGAAGAGACCTGAACGGATGCAAATCTGTTGGAGCTAAGTCTGAGGAGTAAGGCGGGTGGGGTAAAACCTCACCACCAAGTTCATTTAATGTTCGTTGCGTATCCATCGCAACATGAGGTTGAGCGTTATCATGTTGAAGGATAACGCCTCGTCTGGTTATTAGACTTCGACCTTCATTGAACAGTCGTAGTAACTGTTCACAGTAGACAGTTGCATTGACAGTTTGGTGAGGGCGTAGGAGCTCGTAGCAGGAAACCTACAAAATATTCAGCAACATTTTCACCGGATTAAGGTCTCTTTTTGACATGGACGGTGGAGTCTCTCGCTTATAACATATAGCTCGTTTTGGAATAATGTTTTTGTACAGCACCCACTTTTCATCCCCCCCCATTATAAAGCGATGCAGGAATGGTTCAGATTCCTGGCTAGCTTTTAATGAACTGCTGCACGTCGCTACTCGATCCGCACGATTTCTCTACGACAATTCGTGGGGAACCCAAGTATCTCATTTGAACACCATACCCACTGCGTGGATTTTGCGTAATGCTGTACACCCAGATATCTGGCAATATCTTCTACCCTTTGATGTATATCTGATTCAACATTTTTATTTACAATCAATAATACGCCTTTTTTCCAAAAATAGTACAAATATGACACCACAACGGATTGAAACAGACACCGTGTATATATATTTTCCATTATTATCATATGAATTATGACTCTCTGTAACGTATTGTGTTTATTTTATTATTTATTGCACTGTTAATTTGCAGTATTTAGTATCATTGATATTTAATTTTTTTATTTTTAAATGCCACACGATAAAAAAAAAACAACTCGTTAATGTATAATTTCATTGTACTAACTGCTCATTGAATAAATTAGAGTTGATGATGGAAAACCCACATTTTAGGCGAAAAGATCAGACAATAAAAAATGGAAAAATACTTTTTTAATAATCTTGTAAATATTACAAAAAAATAATAATTGTCAACAAAAATGAGATGAAGAAGGGATTTATTCATGCAAAGAATTATTAGGAAAAAATATGCGTATAATGAACTTGTTTTCGATTTTCGCAAGCCTATAATTTAAAGAGAAAAAAAAACAAATTTTACACTATAATTTTCACTTTTTCATTAGATAATAAATATATAGATCACAAGATAAGATGTTTTGAACAAAAATGAATCGTCAAGATTTCTATCGAATCTACTCTAAAGAAAAAACGTAATTTTTTCTCCCAATTATTGATTGATATTATCAGTTTTTTGTTAAAATGAAAATATTTCATTAATTTTTTCCCAACAATTTTTTTTTATTCAAAAATTAATTGCTTCCAATTATCGCTTACAATTAACTAAATTGGTATTGTTTACAGTTATTATTGTTGTTATTTAAATATAGAATATTGAAATTTTGCAAGTCTATCTTTAGTTTTAATCAATTAACTATCTGTGATGTTGTTTATTATGGTGAATAATTGTTGCAATTCAATAAACAATATATGTACAACAATCAGACATGTGAACATATGGAAATTGGAAATTTAGTAAATGACTTTAAATTATTCATAATTTACTATTATTGTTTCCATTAATTGAAAAATGTTATCACTATTATCTATCATTCACTATTTTTGCTATTTTTTTTAATATGCTCTCTATAATGATTATTATTATTTTTTTTAATTTTTGTTTTTGTTCCAGAGGAACAGTGCTACCATTGTATGGCTAGTTTAGTTGCCTCTAAAGAAAAGACTTTTATCACGCAAACTAAATTATTATATGAGGTAACATGGAAGACTGTGATGCAGATATGTAAGAAACATGTTGTAAGTATATATCTTTTCTTTATATAAAATAATTCGTTTTTTTTTTTAATTCATAACAATAATAATAATAATTTATATATGGTTTTAATCGATAGCCTTAGAACTACGCCCCCAGACATTATATAGTTGTATATTTTATTTATCCTTTTAAGTTCGTTGAACCAAACTTTTATTGATTTTACAATAGAAAATGTTATTATTCTCTTTCTGATTTTTCACTGGTTTTTTCTGTTTTTTTTTGTTCTCATCTCTTGTGGTTTTTCCGTATTTCAGATGGAAATATTTAGTTTAACTTTCAGGAATTTTTCAACAAATCTAATAGTTGAACTAGAAAGAATTAAATATAGAATTATTGAGATGATACTGTACCACACAAAATTAGGTTGTAAAATAAAACAATTGTATCATAAAATTTCAGCCGGTTAGAAAATAACAATCTATTTCCTTACAATTATTTTAATCTTTACCATATTTCAAGTATTTGGGTTTTCTTTTCGTTATTTTTAAAATTCATTCGACTATGAGTGACATTCGGTGGGATTCAAACCAAAGTCATCGTCATCGTCATCGTCGCTTGCTGACTGAATCGCGATTGACCGTCCATGCGAACTTGAGTATTCAGAGTCCACCGTCCTCGTTGACCTGCTGTCTCCAAGCGGGACATTTCTATAGGTGTTGTAAAGTCTTATGATCGTGCACGGCAGAACCAAAGAGTGTCCACATGTGGTCTATTATGCATTGCAATAACGTTGTTATTTCTCGCGCTACCTTCGTGGCGAGAGGATCTATTCAATGACTGCATAGCGGCCAGTTGCTCACTCTAAGTAACGTGCGTACGGTGAATAGTATAATACCACTTCTCGGCCGATATTTTCTCCTTGTGACTCCGCCTTCGCGCAGCGGGCGGTCATGAGACTTTACAACCCCTATATAGGTATAATCAGATGAATTCAAGCACAACTCCATATCTTTATCTTTATCTTTAAGGAGTTGCTTGGCAATTAAAATCAATTCAAACGAAATCCACATTTTTATCTTCATCTCCATCTCCTCCCCACCCATTTACAGCTGACTACAGCTGACAAACTCGGCCAATAGTAGATAAGTTCGCATAGTAAAGGACAGAGATATAAACTTGCGATAGGAACAAGGATAGATATATGATTTAAATGTCCCGTTAAGCTTGCTAGGCGGAGCAAGCAAATCCTTGACGACTGAGGACGCTTGAATTGAAATTTCCTTATGCATATTCATAGAGAATGAGAAGAAGATAAAGATGAAGATAAAGATAAAGAGTTGCGTTTGAATCCAACTGAATATCTTTCTTCTCTACTGTCTGTGCCTATCTACCGTTGGTCTAGTTTTTCAAATGTACGTGTGTGAGAGAAGATTTGACAAGAACTTGCTGTCTGTCAATAAATCCTCGTGAATGATGACTTTGATCTGAATCCCACTGATTGTCACTCACCTATCTGATTATAAAGCTTTTAATATTTTGAGACTTTTCAATGATTCCGACTTCTATCCAATGCTTATTGTTAGATCTCCTATTATTCTTGTCGTTTTGTTGTTTCAACGTAAAAATAATCTAATAATACGAGTATGAACCTGAAAAGGTCAAAAATCATGAAATTTTTATTCGAATTTATTTTCAGTTTATGGATTTTTTTTGTGTGTGTTTTTTTTTATTGTTTGCCGGAATCACTTAAAGTACGTATTATCTAAATCTCATTTATTCGAGTTCCGATTGATCCTACTGTAGAGAAAATGTTTTAATATTAATTGAAATTGATTGAGTTTTATTTGATTGAATTTCCGAGGTTTCTTTTCCTATTAGAAACCGCACTCATCTGTAATTAATTCTTATAATCCTGTAGTATTCGCCTATTATTTGGGACTTATTTAGCAAGTAGGGATAATAGATAGGTATTTTTTGTTGTTGTTTTCTTGCGAGTATATATTTACCTGTATGGATATACAGAGGGATTTAATAAATAATGAGGACTACAAATAAAACGGTTCATCCTCTAAAAAGTTATTTTCTTAAATGTCAAAAATTAATTTTTGATACTTCAACAATTCAAGGTTTATCTAAATAATCAAATAATACCGGACACTTATCTTTTTATTTATTAATTTAACATTGTTGTTCGTCTTTTTGTTGTTGTTAAGGATAAATTTTGTAAAAGTCAAGAGAAAAAAAGAGTCACTCACGGAAGTAATTAATTTTTTTTTTTCGACTTTCTTACTTCTTAGAAAAATATTGTATTTTTATTTTGGCAAACTTTATACCCTTCTACTACTAGTTGCATCCGATATGTAAACTATTTGGCAAGTAAATCAAACAGTAAAAATTGTAGGATTTCTATCGAAACAGTATGATTCAAATATAACATCATCGTTAAAATATCAACATTCTTGATGGATTAATCAAATAATTTTAATACTAATGAAAGTTGCCAAAATGGTAATAATTCTCTAATGTTAATAAAAAGGTAATTTGTCGAATTTTCTTTTTGGAGGCGGGTTATTAAAGTGTAATTCTCCTGAAAATCACATGATTTATTATTAAAACACAACATTGGCACGATTGTGTTTAGTTACCAGTTTGCTAGGTGGTAAAATTCATGTTTTATTAACTATATTTTTACTAGTTGTTTTGCATTTTATAAAACGTTATTAATAATAATTGAATAATTGAGATATTTTTGAATGATTTGCTAGAAAATTCCATTTGATGATGAATATATGTGTAATATTACAAAATTATTAGAAAAAAATCTATATTATTATGTAAATATTGTACCGATAAAACGTAAAAGGAATTCCATTGTTGATTGTGTAAACATTGAACTTAATCGAAATTCACGATTGGATTTGTCTTTTTTGATCAAACAAAACCTTTGCCAAATTGCCAAAAGGACTTTCTGTTATAATTTTTTTTTTTACAAGTCAACAAATAAATGGTTTCTCTGGATAAAATATCGGATAGAGTTTTTGAGGGGCGATTATGAGATTATAACATGTCCTTGGATCTTCCTCTTCTAATCTAAAATATGACGATTATTATTACCGTTTTAATATTTACATTTGACTGTTTGTGTCTAAAATTTTTTATTACCCACACACGTTTCGTATTAGATTAA
This sequence comes from Iselma pallidipennis, assembly GCA_037464855.1. Taxonomy (NCBI): domain Eukaryota; kingdom Metazoa; phylum Arthropoda; class Insecta; order Coleoptera; family Meloidae; genus Iselma; species Iselma pallidipennis. The sequence continues at coordinate 62,958 of JAZBHA010000127.1, read as the reverse complement.
TATATTAAAAACTATATTCTTTCACATATCCATCTATTATTATTAAGTGTTTCTATTTTCAAAAATTGCAAAAAATCACTATGAGTCATTGATGTGTGGAGAGAGGAGGAAAATGTGAGGTTTTAATTAAAGTTAGGCGTCCTTTTTTTTTCGTCTTCTCATATCGTCGTCGTCGGTGGTGACGGTGGCGGCGGCGTTACTGCAATTTCAACGAGGCGTAATAAAATACACCATAAGTTCCTATACATATATAGCTACAGTCTCCTACAACATCCTCTCCTAATTTATTCTATTTAGCATTCATAGACATAATTGTGCATGCCAACACTATATCCTATAATAAACTATACATACATACAATAATTTTTTTTCATTCAGTGTATTTTTCTACTTTTTTTTCTGGTGTTTGACTTAAAACGTTTAAGTAACTGATTAGATTTCTGCATAAAGATTCTTTGCTCTTATTATTAGAAAGGTCGTTAGAAATATTTTTCGTATTTATTCTGGTTATTATTTGATAAGTCTGTTATATAATGATATAATGATAAACAGAGCCGGACTGGATAGAGAGAGATTTCCGTCGAGACCAACTTGGTTTCGTACAGAATATGAACTATGATCTCAAATGGGAGTCAAGTTCTTTTCTGGGGCCAACTTCAAATGTACGGCCCGGAGGCAGAGTTTTGTAATGGGCCCTTTACCTATACAAGGCGTATGGTAGCCGAGTGGTGAGAGTACGATACTCCGGCGCTTGAACAACGTTCAGACCCGTGGTTCGAATCTCAGTCGGGGCACAAAAATAATAATAACCACCATACGCTGGAAAAATTCAGAGGTAGATGAAACGGCGGCTCACATGCTTTGTGGGTGCTCGGCTCGGCTGTTTCTGGGTTGGGCGCCTCTGGCGGGGGCTGCCCTTCAAAAATCTCAGAAAATACGAGATGTTGAAATATCTTGATAATACGGGCCGTACAATGGAGTCTAAGTACAAAATCAGAGAGCCCAGTCAACGATAACAACAAAAACAACACCGGAACAAACACACCGGTCACCCCGTAGTGAGAGCACGACACCGCGGCGCTTGGACGGCATTCAGGACCGCAGTTCGAATCTCAGTCAGTCAAGAGTTGTTATCGTTGTGATAAACATCTAAACATTTAAATCTTTACCTATACAGGGTGTAATTGAAATCCCTTACAATATTCACACCTTATCATCTCTATGGAGAATAGAGTACGATAGGGGCATTTTAAGGGGCCAAAACCATTGTTTGATGGTCACGGGATAGTTACTGACCTACTATAATCGTCGACTGTAATGTGATCGCTTTCCCATGACATTGAACAACAACACAAGTCTAGTATTGAAATCCCATAAAAAATGCAATTATTATAGGGATTGTACACAAAATAGACGTAAAAGACTCCTAAAAATGGCCATGGGCTGAATGGTCATAAAATTTCGAACTAGTACGAACACTCATTAGTCTACCTATCTTTTTTTAACGCACATGTAAAGTTTGGTTACTTTCAATGAAGTACAATGATTCAAGTTAAGCTGTACGTTCAGTATAAACGAAGGTGTGTAGCAGATGTTTAGGAAGAGACTACCTAGAAGCGTATGTCGGTGATAGTCAACGTAGGTAACTGAGCCAGTGGTTCGACCACATCCCTACCAGTAGGATCAATGTTTTGGTTCATACAGATGTTTTATGACCATTTAGTTCATGACTCTTAAAACAGACTATACTAAACACTAAACTAATTAATCATTAAAAACAAGTAATAAACAGTAGTCAACTAACAGTAGTACGAAATCGCCCACAAATACAGACGCAAATCAACAAGCTCAATGCAGTAGCACCTGAAGAATGGATGTTTTAATCCACTTCTCAAGACAAATGAGTCCGGTGGGCCTACTTAATGCATGAGCCCGGAGGCAAGTGCCTCACGGTAATTACACCACTGGGCCAAAGCACTCCAGTCCGGCTCTGATGACAAAACTACAATTAGACATAATCGACACGAGAGGATCCTGATAAAGACAATTATTAGAGGACTGTTTTTATATCCGGAATCATATTACAATTCAATTAGTGGCGGGCCCAGGTATTTAGGGGCACCTCAGTGATATGGTTCCCTTTAGCTGGGGGGCACTTTGAAATTTAAGTTTCATTAGTTTGATAGTATAGATTTTTGATTTGGTTATTTATTTACAGAAAGGACCTGCCGTTCATTTACAAAGACATTGTAATTCAGCTAGAGCCGAACGTATCTATATGGAATGGATATGGTGGATATTTCAAGGATTACCATTTCAGCATTTAGTTAGGGTTGTGGATTGTTTTTTTCATGAAGGAATTAAGGTAAGTAAATGATTGTCATTTACTCGGTTCGGTATATAAATAGTCCAAAAATGTGTTAAAATTTAGCAATAAACGTATCTAAATAATTTCGCCTTGGAAAAAAATTATCATTGTTCACAGAAAAATAACAGTAATATGTATTATTATTACTATTATTATTATTATGTTTTGACTTGATTTTGACTGTCAGTCTTTTTAACGCCAAAAAATTCTTTCTAATGTTGTTGTCGTTCGTTAATTGGATTGTTGATCTATTGTCCTTTTTTTATTTTGAGTGGAATAATCCCTTCTCTACATTAGTCTCTTTATTATTTTCTTGTTGATTTTTTCTATTAATATATTTTACAGGTATATTAATAAAATACTGTTTTGGCTCATACGCGGAATGTTTGTGTTGCCAAGTTGAAAATTTTTTGGCACATATTGCTAATTGTATTCAGAATATATTAGTGTAATATAACTACAACCATATAGGATATAATTTTTTGTTTACATTTAAATAATGAATATTTCTCTTTTTTAATTAAAATTTACAATTCTATTTTGACTTATGTGTTGAGATAATAAAATTGTTACAAAAGACAGAAATCAACAAATAACATCTAATTTAACAGTGTAGTTCGTTATAAGCGGTATTCATTTTTGTTTGATTCAAATTACAGGTACTTTATCGTACAGTGATGGCAATACTAATATTATTCCATAAATTCTCATCATCATCACCATCATCCGAATGGTTAATGGAGATCCAGAAGAATGGTATTGATTCGGCATTACATAAATTTTGTAAAGAAATCCCAGTAACACCACAGAAACTATTAAAAGTTGCCTTCGGTATACGTGGTTTAAGTTCAACATATATATCAAGAGTATTTATACGAACAGAGATGGTATTGAAAAGTAAAAATGTGATTAGTGGTTCCAGGCAATTAGTACGTTCTAGATCAAGTGAAAATCTACCAAATAGTCAAAGTCAAAATAATATACAAATGGTATCCCATACACTCACCATAAGAGAGGTAAACACATCTATTTCAATCTATATATCAATATTTAAGTTTTTTTTTGAAATTTTTATCTAGTTTTTATTTTTTTTATTGATAGAAATTTTGTTTGATTTTTCCAATTTTTCTTTTATGATTTTGCTTTTTTATGTTGTATTTTCTTTCAATTTTAACACAATTGGTAATGGTTTTTCCTTTTGTATATACAATTTCTTTTTGTGCCTTCTTAATTATTAGTTATATTTATTATTTAACAGAAATCTTTCGCGAACACACAATATTATTGAAATTCTATTCAGATCAATAGTTATGTAAAAAAAGCGGGAACTTTTCCGAATTGCGATATCTATTTCTCAATTTTACCGGTTTATATTAGCCGATTTCCTCGGGGAAATTATTCTTAATTTTGTTGTTTTTTTGCTTTGTTTTAATTAAGTTAATATCACTTTATTTATTTATTTTTTGTTTAGTCGAAATTTTAAATTATAGTCCACCACAAATTTTCGATTGATTAATTATATTGTGATGGACTAGTAACAATAAAAATTTCTTTTACTGCACCTAGTGTAGAGACATTACTTTGCATTTCAGAGAATGTCCGAAGAGATGTACAATGAAATGGTATTGTATTATTAGATTTTTTTATTATTATTTTAAAATAATAAGTATGCAGAGTTTATCAAAAAAAAAAAACATTTTTGTCTTGTTCCATGTGTTATATGTTATATCGTGCTTGTCTCTCTCCTTCTCTGTAGTGATGATCTTGATTTGAATTTTAAATATATTTTTTAACATAATTCATGTACAGTTACGGGCACATAAAAGAGACCGTCTCTTGGATAAGAAATACTAGTATTTTCGTTCGTCTGAGTCTGCCTTTTTCTCCCTTTAAAGTAGGAAGGTGAAGAGATAGACTATTCTCTCCTACTAGATTGGCCAAATCCTGACCTGTGAAGCATAAGTTGTCTTGTGGAGACCACCATCGGCAGTCCGATTTACACAGGTCCACGAAAAGTGTTCTCTTTTATGTGCACTCAAGTGTACATGTTTAATGAAGAGAGGCAAACGAAAAAAAAGCAATATTTAAGAGATGCATGCTGTTGAAAAATAAAATCTTCTAAATATTGCTTTTTCGACGAGATCATCACTAAAATGAAATTTCGTAACAATTTCATTAATCATTGTTGCACTAACAACAAAAATTTTGATTGAAGTCATATCCATTTTCATTGTTACTTCTCGATTCATTTTATCGATTTTTTTTGGGAGAATTACAAGAGAAATTTAGGTTTTCTTTACAACATTTTTCGTTTACGTTTTGTTTTCCCGATTTTCCGTTGATTTTATTTTTCCATAAAATGTTCATATCATAATCTTCTCATTATTTTTATTATATCATTGATTAACATTAGAAATGGTTGTGTTATTTTTTGTGTGTCTTTGGTTGTTTTCTGCTGCTAAATTAAAGGGAGCACACTCACCAGGTCCTCGAACACTCAGCATGGGTATCTATCCTGTACAGAATATCAGCTCTTGTATCCTAGACGGGCAGGATGTAAGTTATCCGAAAAAAAAAAGGACAATTATTATTGATGTATTTTGGATATAGTTTCTCATCGTTTTTGATGTTTTTTTTTTTGCACCAATGGACGTATTTAACGAGATTTTTTACTTTTTTTCTTCCATCCCCCTTATTTTCAAAAATAACTATATGGGGTGAATTTTACTAATGGTAAATAAAAATTCACAATAACCACCCATTATAGTTGATTTTTTTCTTGTGGAATTTCTTAAAGAATCTCGTCTATTTATGTGTTTATTTCAATGTGTTGTTACAGGAATTTTTCGTCCAAAATTTGTTTTATCGTACACGTAAATTTAGAATAAAAAACATATATTTTGCATTTACATAATCACTTATATATGTCTATTATATGTCATTATTATCATCAATCAAACATTGACGCTTATTATTTGCTTTAAGTCATTTGAACTCAAAATTAACAGCTTTTTTTGTGGTTGTTGGTTTTTTTTTTGTGTATGTTTTACTAATAAAATTGCATGTTATTATTATTTATAATTTAGTTGTGAAGCTGGAAAATTACTATTATTATTTTTAATTCTTTGGGACTCACTCTATATAGTTATATAGGGGGTTGAATGTTAACAAATCTTTTGGGCTGTTTTTTTTGCAATAAATAATAACACAATAAAATCCTCGGTAAAAAATATAAATTTTACCTAATCTTGCACAATATTTCTAATTAATTTGAAATAAGTATGAGTCATGTTTTTTAATTAAAATCAAATTTTTTATCCATTTTAATTGCATTTTCGAGAAAGTTATTGTTTATTTTTACTGAGAAAATCCAGTACTTTCGAATTATTTATTATTTATTAACAATTAATTAGTATTAAAATTGATTTTTATGAGAAATTTTAATGAATAAATAATGCTTGATTGTTGTTGTTTTCTGACGGGGAAAAAATTGATAATAACTAGAATACTGATCTTTATCTTATCAATTGATAACAGACTACTAAACTGACCCGGTTGTAGTATTGATTATATAATGCCGAATGCTACTAAATGGGAGTAAAATAAGATTGATTATCTTTAATCATACTTATTTCAAATAAAACGAATTTACTGTGGATTAAATTGAGTTAGTAATTATTTGTTTGTTGTTTAGAAATTTTATCAACCAAAAAAAAGTGTATTATTTTATTTCCGTAATAATTGTTTAGCTGTTAACGTTGTGGTCATGGTTGCCAGTAAGAATTACCATGTATCAACCGATATTATTATATACGACTGAAGAGCATGGTTGTTCATTAACAACATTCTATGTACGTGTTGAACATCATGAACCTACCCTGTTGATGATCAAGACATGCAACAATGAGGTAATTAGTTTTGCGACTCAACAATCAAACTTGATAATTAAATTGATTGTTTTCTTATTGTTTTAAGGTCTTTGGAGCGTACTGTTCATCTCGTTGGGGCGAACGTAACCAGAAAGACGATCGTGGTAATCGACAAGCATATTTTGGTACTGGTGAAACATTCTTGTTTTCATTGTATCCAGAACGTGCCAAATATCAATGGGTTGGTATTGATGGTGACAAGGTTGGTCATGGTGCTGAATTGTTTATGGCAGCTGATTCGAAAATGATCACAATCGGTGGCGGGTAAGTCATTGTTTTTTTTTTATAACAATAAATTCCTATAATTCCTACAATTTAGTGAGGGTCAAGCAATTTGGATGGATGAGAATATCCGTTATGGTAAAACGGATCGTTGTCAAACATTCAATAATCCACCATTATGTCCGAGTGGTGATTTTGAAATTAGAGTACTGGAAGTG